>PVKV010010074.1:6824-35748 GCA_004027835.1 Alouatta palliata
TGAACAATGAGAACACATGGACACAGGGAGGGGAGCATCTCACACTGGGGTCTGTCAGGGGGAAAAAGGGGAGGGACAGCGGGGGGTGGGGAGTTGGGGAGGGATAGCATGGGGAGAAATACCAGATATAGGTGATGGGGAGGAAGGCAGCAAATCACACTGCCATGTGTGTACCTATGTAACAATCTTGCATGTTCTTTGCATGTACCCCCAAACCTAAAATGCAATAAAAAGTATATATATATAAAAAAAATTTTTTTTAAAGAAGTTTTTTTTGGTAAGGGTGTTGATAATAAATTACTTTTCCTTCATCTAAAAAAAAAAAAAAAAAAAACAAACAAACCATCTATATATATGGGAAAGGGATCCAGGCACAGGAGGAGCACATGCAAAGGCCCTGAGACAAAAAAATAAACCTGGTGTTCCCAGCAAGGAGGGTCAAGTGGCTAAGGCGGTCAGAGTAAGAGGAAAGAAGTCGAGTATGAGTTGGAGAGGTCAGGTTCTAGAGCTTGGTTAGAGCAAGCCCTTGGATTTTCAGTGCAGTAGGAAGATAATCTTAGGTTTTGATCAGGATGGGATATGATTTATATCTTCAAAGAACTAATTCCCAATGTGGGAAATTCTGGAAGAGCAAGAGTGGAAGAAAATTAGGGACCTACTGCAGCAACTGAATCAGTTGACTGGTGATGGTGAATTCAGACTAGGATATTAGTGGTGAAGAACTTGAGAATATATTTTAAGGATTTACTTATGGATTGAATGTGAGGTGAGCAGGAAAGGAGTCAGGCATAACTGTAAGGTTTTTTTTGCCTGAGTAACTGGGTGAAAGGTGGCACCATTTAATGATATGGAAAGAGCACAGGAAGAAGCAGACTGTGGGAAGAAAGGATGATGGGGGCGGGTCCTGACCCTTGCTTTGCACATATTAAGTATGATGAGCCTATTAATAATTCCGGTAAAGATGCAGAATAGGCAATTGATTAAAAAAAAGTCTGCAGTGCAGGGAAGAGATCTGAGCCTTGGGCATCGTAAACATACATTTAATTTTAAGCATCATGGATCTAAATGAAATTAGCCAGAATGAATATAAGTACAAGAGAAAAAAGGCCCAGGGCCTCCAGTCTTTGGAGGCAGAGAAGATAAGAAAGATACAGTATAGAAAATACCAAAGAGAAGGCCCATGAGGAACAAGAGATGTAGTGCAATGTGTATGAGTCCTATGCAACTATTAATCAGCCCCAAATCAGAGAGGCTGATCCTTCACTTTTCCTAAAACACTCAGTTCTCTGTCTATCCCTTTCCCTTCTAATCTGCTGTCTCTTCCTATAGATTATCAGTGTGTGTACTTTGTACTGAGTTTACCTACGCCCTTTTCCATAAGGGGTGGCCAGGGATATTTAAACTTCCATTCATTTTCCCTTGAGAGGCTGGGATTTTTGTTTGCTTTGTTCCCTCCACCTAGAATAGTGTCTGACATACAGCGGGCCCTTAAAATTTTTGTGGACTGACTGTGGGATGTAAGAAGAGTAGGAAATGGCACCAGCGGCCAGACACATTCTGTGGGTTGACTGCGTACTGGGAATATGAAATTTCTGTGACTGATAAAGGAATAAACTATAAACTCCACAAATTTTTACATTTCAGTAGACCCCTTTTAGATGCAGCACAACTTTAAATAGAAATGTCTCTATGTAAAAAATGACGGGAAACCGACTCTAAGGATGCAGAAAAAGTCGAGTCTTCAATATTTCAATTTGTAGGCTAAGCAAAAGTGTCAACCCCATTAGCACGTGTAAGAAGCCTAAAGTGACAATTAGTCTTGAAGAGATAAAGCATGCAGCAAGGCTTTTAAATATAATAACACCTTAAATATTGCCCTTCTTAAAGCTATCCAGATTACCATAATCAGAAATGTCAATCATGGTATTAGCAAGAAGAGGAAGGGCCAGTAGAGTATTTGTAAGATGATAAAAGTTTAAGGTGGCTACTGGATTTTATGTACTTAAGTTTACGTAATTGCTTCATTGCTCTAGGTGGTGTAAAAAAAAATTGATACTTTTCAACTCACAGTATTTCAGGGACCCAACTACTTCTCTTGTCCTCAAATCTATAACTCTTATCACCTCTAAAGACTTAGGGAAACACTTATAGATTGCCTATTTGTCCTTAAGACTGTGTATCTGTATCAGTACATCAAGGTGTGTGTAAACATAAAAAATACATAATTAAAATAACAACTTACGCCTGAGTCTAATAACAATAGAGACAACATTGAGTTTTAAAAAACATAATAAAAATAACAAAATTACATAATATGAATATAAATAATTTTTGGATATTAATCCCAAATTTTGTTCTGTGGTCTTTTAATAAAGTTTCTATAACTCAGGAATTCTCAATGTTATCTCAAATTTGACATATCATATGCCAGTTCTGGCTTATAATCTGATACACTGAGGAGTCACAGAATGTTGACTTCTCTCTCTTCTGGAAACAGTGATAGCAGTCATTCTATTTTTCATTCTTCTCTACATTTGTAATATTGTATTCTTTTTTCTTAAGAAATGATTAATCTTGGTAGAATTCTATTAATAATGTGAAATACTGTTATGCCAGAAGATATAAATTTCTCTCACAATGATGAGAGAATAGAGAGAAACTGAAGAGTGTCAATAACTTTGTTATTTCTAAAGTCTGTGATATTGAAAAGAGTTAAATTATTGGTTCCCTAATTTGGTGAGAAGTTTCAGTCAAACTGAGGACACACTTTGAATAACTACATATTCTATTCATTTTTCCCAATGCCAGGAAATTCTCCCATAGTGCTACCTTCAACTGAAAGAATTATCTGTATTGCTGTAATACTATGTTGCTCTAATACTATGTATACTTCATTACTGTCACTATAGGCATCTAATTCCAATATTTCTGAACTTATTTCTCTATAAAAATGAGATTTTTCTTTACAATATAGTAAGTTAAATCTAGGAAATAGTTGTTTTGCTATGCATATTGTCACAGTACTACAGAATTTTTAAATTAGAGAAAGATCTCAATGATCCTCCAGTTATGAATAACAAGGATAAGAAAATAGTGATAGATTGTGCATGACTAAACCATTAAATTCTCAATTTAATGGTACACTGAATCCTCAAATATGTTTCTATACTCAGCGATTCTGAGTACTTTAAGTATTTTTCCTTTTATTACATGTGTTCTACCAAACAAACACAAGCACAGTCTGAACCTTGCTAGAGATAATACAAACGTATTAATTTTCTAATATAACAACTTCTGAGATGAGACAGCAATCATCATTTAAATATGTCTGTTTTTTAGGGAGAGATATTGGAAGTATCCACATAAACTTAATCCACTAATTTGTTGATTAGGGAGAAGTAAGAGTTGATAGAATCCATTGTAGTACTTTACTTAGTATCTACTTTTGTAGTACTTTACTTAGTATCTAAGAGATATAAGAGTTAGTATCTAAGTATATAAGAGAAGTAAGAGTTGATAGTATCCATTGCAGTACTTAGTATCTTGCAGTACTTACTCTTGTAATACTTAGTATCTTGTAGTGCTTACTCTTATATACTTAGTAGATAAGTATATAAGAGAAATAAGAGTTGATAGTATTCATTGTAGTACTTTACTCAGCATCTACTTTTAAAACTCTTCCAAACATAACGTTAACATTTATGCAAAGGTATAAATGAGGCATACTCACCTGGAAAAAAACTGAGTATTTTAACAACAGGGACTGGTTCATTTTAAACATATAATAATATTTATCTTGTTTAATACTCCTGTAACTAACATTGGAGTTGTATTAATATGTTATACTTTGGGCTCTAGGTCAACCCAGAAGAAGTGTTGCAGTATTATGTGCATCGTATTACAAAATGCTGGCTTTGTTGCAGGTATTCCTAGATGTATGTATGTCATTAACTCAGAAATTCTCCATAACTCCGAGGAGCATCCAGGTCATTTAATGTCTCACTAGGATGTTAAAAAGGCACCAGAAAACTGGAAGGTAGGAAAGGCCTATAAGTGATAAATATTTTGTGCTAGCTTTTTCAAATAGTTCCTGGAACTGAAAAAAAATCATTGTTGATGAGTTTCATGATCTTATTATTTGAAGGGTCATTAATTATGTGTTATTTTCTTTTCAATGTAAGTGGTCTAAGTGTTTTCATGGACCTCTTAAGGAATAAGAAAAAAAACACATGATTCTCACAAATTGTAGGAGAATTAGGTATTACATTTTTCTTAATAATCTCTTAAGCAAAATAAACAAAGGAAAGCTTGTGTCATTCGTGAATGTAAGAAAATTTCCAAGTTCTTAGCACTTATCTCAGAGTAAGTCTCTGCTAACTCATCTACCTTCTCTATTAGACTGTAGGCTTCGAAGGCCGGACCTGGTTGGCTCATTCATTCATTCATGATATAATCATAAAATATCTACTGTGTGCCAGACTTCTTGCTAGGCACTGAGGATGCAACAGTAAGACCGCACAGAGCTGAGAGTTTTTGCGAGAGAGATGTTAATCTGGTAAGCACACCATCAGTGATATGGAGGAAAGGTACATGGGGCCAGAGACTTGTAATAGTAAGAGGAGGGAGTATTATCAGGGAGATCAGGGAAGCCTTTCCTGAGAGAGTAGTATTTGGACTGAAGTCTGAAGGATGGACAGTTTGTTATGAGTGTGAAGGACTGAGGAGATGAGCGTTATGGATGGGGTCCTTTACTCGGGCAATAATTACAGCACGTGCAAAAACCCTGGGCAGAAAGGAATCTAACATATTCAAGAGGCAGAGAAAAGGTCAAGGAAGATGAAGAATAGTAAGAGAGACCATGCATGGGCCATTCATACAGGATGGAATGGCCCGTGAGGAATGGAGAGTGAAACACTAACATGGCTAGGTTAAGAAATCTTCCTAACGACATGGGAAGAAACTGAATATGCAGGAGTGTGACAGGAGAAGTGTGTTTTGAGAAGATTCAATAAGATCATGGTGGAACACAGTTGAGAGAGGCAGGAGGGGATTCAGAGAGAATGGTCAGTATGCTCCTGGAGTAGTAGAAGCAAAAGATGTTTGCATATTGGTCTGGGTTCAGGAGTGGAAAGAGAAATAAATCTTCATTTTCCTAGCCTCGTATCTTGAGCGAATGCCTTTCACAAGGCAGACACACGTTTATTGAATGGATGCATAAAATGAGTATCATTAAGGCGTTAGGTTTCTTTTCACATGTAAAAAGAAAGCCTTTAAGGAGCTCTGATATGCACCGCCTGGGCCACCATCACTATTGTTGTTGGAATCTTAGTTATCAGATGCTGCTTCCTCTAAAAAACGATTGAAAGATTCTAACAGTGTAATAGAAGGGCTTATGTATCCTCTAACTGCCTTGAAATTAGTAATCAGAATTTCTCGGTAGCAAAAGTCAGGGGAAACTCTGGGAATAAAAACACTATTTCTTTTCTTTCTTTCTTTCTTTCTTTTCTTTTTTTTTTTTTGTTGAGATGGAGTCTCACTTTGTCACCAGGCTGAAGTGCAATGGTGTGATCTCGGCTTACTGCAACCTCCAACTCCCTGGTTCAAGTGATTGTCCTGCCTCAGCCTCCCGAGTAGCTGGGATTACAGGCACGCACCACTACATACAGCTAATTTTTGTGTTTTTAGTACAGACGGGGTTTCACCATGTTACCCAGGATGATCTGGATCTCCTGATCTCATGATCCGCCCTTCTCAGCCTCCCAAAGTGCTGGGATTACAGGCATGAGCCACTGTGCCCAGCCTAAAAGCACTATTTCTTTAGTCAACATTGGGTCCTTGAAAATGGAAAATGATAAGGATATCTCTTGTCTACTTGCCTACATCCTATTCATATCCCACTTGGATTTACAAAATTCGTTATGTCTGCCAACTTATACTTACTACAAGCATTTCAGAATTCAAACAGGGAAACCTATATTTAAACAAGATGCTATTTTCTTTCTTTTTCACTCCCCAAAGTATTCTAATTGATTCATCAGAATTCTGTAATACGGCCTGTCTTTCTTTTTCAAACCCTTAACTTTTTAAACACAAAATAAAATTGCTTAAACGCCTCAAAAAGAATAGATGAGGCATAAAAACACTATATCTTAACTCTTGGATAGTGTTCATCAATGGAGAAGACATGTTAAAGTAGATATAACAGATAAAAAACATAAAAGTCTAAGTTTTGAGAATCCTCACTTCATATGTCAGAAAAATATTTCAAGCACAGGTGAGGTTTGGAGATATAATTACAATGGGGCAGCCAACCTAGAATATTCCATTATCCATCAAACTGTGCTCACCACAATTACTGCCACCAGAACAAGTATTTTGTCTCTTCATTTATTTTAATGCTCCTGTCTTGTCTTCAGTTTCTGACATATTTAAAGTTAACGTGTATCTTTCTGCAGCCTTACCTTTGCTGATCATCACAAACCTCACATATTTTCTTGTTACCCTCAACTTTCAATTCTGCCTTAATTTACTCTTTGATTTAGGTCATGAAAAAAAATCTTTAAACCAAGATAGTACAGAAAATATGATTTGATAATCAGTGTATTTCCTGTCAGAATTCAAGAAAATGAATAAAGGTAGAGTGAAAAAAAATTGATTAATATGACCATATACAAACAAACACTGAATATATGCTATTGGATTTCTCTGTTTGGAAAAATCCACATCGGCATAGCTGATAAATCAAAAAATAAATAGTTGGGTTATAACACTTCTGATTCATTCTGGAAATGGGTGGCTTATAAAGGCTGTATTGTACATATTTTTGTGTGAGCGTGGTGCAATGTTGGCTCACTGCAACTTCTGCCCCCCAGGCTCAAGCAATCCTCCCACCCAGGCTCCTGAGTACAGGTGTGTACCATCACGCTTGGCTAATTTTTCATATTCTTATTTGAGATGGGGTCTCACCATGTTGCCCAAGCTGGTCTTGAACTCCTGACCTCAAGCGATCTGCCCACCTTGGCCTCCCAAAGTGCTGGGATTCCTGGTGTGAGCCACTGTGCCTGACCCTGTGTGTGTATTTTAAGTGGCCAAGTCTCCTGATTTAGTTTATATGTAATTTATGGAAATAAAATATAATAAGCTTTAGATAAATTAATAAAATCTAATAATTCTAATAAGACTAGAAACATCTTATATGTGAAACCTAGAAGGTTACACTTTACATAGCACTTTCACATAAATTATTTCACACAAAATAGATCTCTAGGTTTATTAGGTATTTTAGCCCACTTTAACAATGAAAAAATGCAGGTTCAGAGAATTTAAGTCCCTTGTCCAAATAATTCAGCTGGTTGAGTTAGAAAGATAGGATTTACAGCTAGATTTTCTGATTTCAAACCGGCTATTCACTCTGGCATGTCATATTAGCATCTAAAGCCCATCATATGTGAAGTTTAAATGCTATCCCCATACCTATTAATATATGAAGCTTAAATGCTTAAGACTTAAAGATTCAGCTGGGTGCAGTGGCTCACGTCTGTAATCACAGCACTTTGGGAGACCGAGGGGGGTGGATCACCTGAGATCAGGAGTTTGAGACCAGCCTGGCTAAACTGGTGAAACCCTGTTTCTACTAAAAATACAAAATATTAGCCACGCGTGGTGGTGTGTGCCTATAATCCCAGTCACTTGGGAAGCTGAGGCAAGAGAATCACTTGAACCCGGGGGGGGGGGTGGAGGTTGCAGTGAGGCAAGATCGTGCCACTGCACTCCGGCTTGGTGGGCAATAAGAGAGAAACTCCATCTCAAAATCCCACAAACAAACAACAAAATACTTAAAGATTCTAATAATTTGGTAAGTCTGTACTAGAATATGTTTGATTAATAAAGGCTTCTTGAAGTTTATATTTTTATAGGCAAATATCAAAGCAAATTTAAAACTATAACATATACTTTAAGATAAAAATGTGCAAAAATAAACTTTGAGATGTAACAACACACATATCAAGTCTCCAATATATTCCCCTTAAAAATAAAATAATAGTATTAGAAGGCTAAGGCATGAAACCACAATGTCTAATTGAAATCCTAGGATCACACAGGGAAGGAATTAATGCTAAGGTATCGTTTTTCTCCCCTAACAAGTATGACAAACTGTATTACACATTTATCTTCAATGACTACACTTAAATGATATATTCAAAAGGAAAAATGGAATACCAAGAAGCACCAAAATGAATTCACAGAATGGAAGTCTACATATAGTTCCTTTGGAGATGGGTATAATTTGAAAAACGGCACGAGGGATTCTCTGGCATACTGGAAATGTTCTATGCCTTGGCCTGAGCAATGATTAAATAGTTGCATATGCATATAAATTTTCATCAAGTTGTTCTTTTTATTTTCTTGTATTAGAGACAGGGTTTTGCTCTGTTTCCTAGGTTAGAGTACAGTGGTATGATCATAGCTCATGGCTGCCTCAAATTCCTGGGCTCAAGTGATCCTTCCATCTCAGCCTCCTGTGTAGCTAAGACTACAGGTGTGTGCTACTGCACCTGGCTAATTATTATTATTTTTTTAAAGTGACAAGGTCTTCCTGTGTTGCCCTGGCTGGTCTTGAACTCCTAACCTCAAGTGATTCTCTCAGCATGACGTCCCAAAGTGCTGGGATACAGGCATGAGCCACCACACCTAGTCAATATGTTCTTAAGATTTGTGTGCTTCACGTATGGAATACCTCAAAAAAATTTTTTTGAGGATATTATAGTGAGGTATAACAGGAAAACAAGAATATACAATAAGCAGGAAGTTAGAAACAGCACCATAGACAGTATTATGATGTTCATTTATAAGACTGCAAAACAGCAGCTGAGAAACAGGCCCTTCATCAAAGATATGTATAATTAGATAGTTCTTGCTGAAGACAAATGGAGAATATTTGAATCCACTGTTAAAATCCTGCCTGAATGAGCTCATGATAATTTTTCTCTGTTGAAGAGAAGTTAAACAAAAGTCAATGAACTAGAAATTATTCTAAAGATAACTGCCCCATTGATTTTAAAAAACTGAAATATTAATGTAAAAACTCGGGCAATTTTTAGGAAATACAAATTTTCATTACCAAATTTAAGAACATCTTTTTAAATATAAATTCTAAGTTCTGGGGCATATGTGCAGAAGGTGCAGGTTTGTTACACAGGTATACATGTGCCATGGTGGTTTGCTGCACCCATCAACCCATCACCTACATTAAGTATTTCTCCTACGCTATCCCTCCCCCCGCCCCCCCACTTCCCAACAGGGCCTGGTATGTAATGCACCCCTCCTTGTGTCCATGTGTTCTCACTGTTCAGCTCCCACCTATGAGTGAGAACATGCAGTGTTTGGTTTTCTGTTCTTGTGTCAGCTTGCTGAGAATGATGGTTTCCAGCTTATATTGGATATAATTCTAGAAACCAAATATAGCAATAACCTACTATATCCAGAAACTATTATTTCTCAAAAAATAAAATGTGAAGAGCTTATTTGTGCATATGTGTATATACATATGCCCATTCCTCAGTTTAACTGTGACTTTGTAGAAATGGCTTAATTTTTTTAATCCTCAGCTTTTCCTGTAAACCGAATTGAACTTACTTTACCTCTACCAATACATTAAATGTTTTATTACTAAAATAACCCCCAACACTGTCTCAAAACCTAGAGAGCAAAGGGCTCACATTTTCTTTGGCAGTTTGTAAAATCAGATGCAGGGAAGTGTGAAACACAAATTCCACCAGCCACTACAGATTCTAAAGCCCCAGGGCAGGGAAAGTCTGCGGAAAGTGAGTGCCCACCCTGCATGGCTGTCCGGAAGCAGGTGCTCTGGAACATGGACTTCAGCTAGGTGAATTCTCAGAAACAAACAGAAACTGACTCTGGAGTGAGTGGTGCTAGAAAAGCCACTCTTGCCAAGTGAAGCTCCGAAGCTCCTTGGCGTCAGTGTCTTGACTATGACGTTCCAATGTTTGGAATGCAGTAGACATGCAAATCTGTAGTCAAGAGCATTAAAAAAAATAAGTGCAGTTTAAAATTTTGATTTGTAACAGCTCATTATTTAATCTATCAGAGGTAACCAAACACAAATCCAGGGGCCTGGTTTTGTTTCGTTTTTACCCCTGAGATAAAATATGGCACAGCCTGCCATTTTCATTCATTTGTTCTTTAATAATAATGGTCTTTTTTATTTTCAGATATGCTTTGTACTAATGTAAAAAAGATAGAGTGCTCAATTTCACCATACATGATGCTGTTTATGAACAACCTCGAGGACCTTATCTTGGCCTGCAACAACCATGCATGCAGCCATGCAAACATGCATCCATGCAACATAGCAGCACACAACACAGTGCAAAAATGGCAAAGAAAACCAAGTGATGGCCATGCTTGTATTTTTTCAAGGGTCTCCTTACCAAATAGTGAAATCCTATGCCTGACAAGAACTCCAAGTTTGCAGAATAGGCTGAAGACAAAAGAAAAACAAAAGAGAAAAGGGAGGGGGGAAGGGAAGGTAGAAAAGACAGGGGAAAATTAAAAAATAAATAAATAAAAGAAGAAGAAAAAAGAAAAAAAAAAAACAGCTGATATATGAGCCGGAAAAAAGCAACATGATGTCACGCAGAAAGAATCAATTCTCTGAGCAGAATGTGGAGTAAAGGTATTAAAGAAAGAGTCTTTGAGTGCATATCTTTAACAAACATGGTTAAAAAAAGCACATATTATAAGAAACCAAAAAAAAAAAATTGAAAGCAAAGCTAATTAATATAAAAGCAACCTATATGAACCCCACAAAAATATAACTACTGAAAAACCACAAGTAAAAAATTTGGTTTAATCTCCCCAAATGTACCACTGAAACTCTAGATTCAAATATATATATACATATATATATGGACATTATTTTACAACCAAAGTGTGGTGCTTTGGGCATACAATGTTACTTTAAGTTTTAATATGCTTTATTACTTGAAATCTCCTTCTTCCCCAACCTTGATCACACTCCTTACAGAACATAAGCATCCAGTGAATTTGCATACAGTAAAGTAGGAACAGAAATTGAGCAACTGATAATCGCTCAGAGGAAATCATTACAAATGTGATAACTTAAAGACTCGGAACGCCAATGATAAGTTAAGTATATTTCTTATCTGCTCCAGAGCAGGTTCCTGTGTCTTTGTGTCCTTCATGGCAATTAGCAAAGAGTCATTCCAAATAACGGCTGCCCACATTCAGCCTGACAACGCTGGTATCCACTAACTCTCAGATCAGACCCTTGAACCTGGGAGATCCCTGCTATTTGTCCTTTCTTTTCACCAAGCCTCAGTTGGGTAGGATCCTCGCAGGTTCCTATTTTGAGAAATACCCTTCACTCACTTCCATGCTATACTCCTGTCTACCCATCCCTCAAAACTCAGCTCAGAATGAGTTTATTTTAGGAAACTAGTGTTCTGACATCCAGTCCTCCTTTATAGCTCCCAACCCAGGCTGCAAGTGGTTCCTGCCCAGGTGCTCCCAGGGGCCATTTGCAAATCTCTACCAATGCAAGTGACATTATTTTCACATCTACCCACACTCTTCTCAGTTCTCAGAGAGCACAGGCTCTGCCCAGCCAGCACTTACCAAAAACACTCTAATCTTGAAGATCCCTTTGTATAGTACCACCCACACCCAGCTTGATTTTTCCCAATAATGAGAACAGCTAAGTCCTCACTGACCATGTTCTCTTGCAAAGCTCTTCATTATCCGCTGAGCTCAAATGCACAGCTCCCCAGGACTAGGGATACAGATCAGCCATGGAATAACATGAAAGTGGCTGACCCATGGCAGGATGGGAAAAGAGAGGGCAGAGAAGGTGACATTTGTGAGGTTGACCTCTTTTACATTATGTTTTAGCCATCATCCCTCACTTCCGTAACAATGTGGATTCACGTATTTGATGAAAATTATGTAGGGTATTTTGTAGCTTTTCCAATAAAATGTCCATCTATAAATGTCTGAGTGAATATGAGGCTTTGGGAAATTTCTTATCAGAACAAAATGTTTTTAAAACAATGATCTATTCAAGTGGCTACTAGACATAAGATTACACATGAGGCCCTTGACCTGCATTATTTATCTGTGTGCTATAATTTTAAGACAATAAAACAGGAGAAACTTAGTCCAGATGCCCTTATCTATTGAGCTTATGGCTGACGGCTGTGCATGCTAACTCAGCAAGGGTCTGCCTTTGTCTGAAGAGAATAATTCAGCTTAGAATTGGACACACTTTTGATTCCCATACTCCAATCTATTTTAAGTCATACATTTTACCTATTGCTCTCTGGTATCTAGACTGAAACATTCTGAGATATTCTTGATGATTCAGAATTTATAATGCTAGGTTTAGGTTTGCCCAATTAATCCAAACCTAGGATGCTTTGCTGTAATAGCAGACTGCTCTATATCCCATTTACCAACTTATAGGTAATGCCTGAAAATCTGCCAGAGAAAAATGACTTGACAATCTCTGCTGACTCCTTGCCACATGTGCCACCAGAGAGAAATACAGATATAGAAGGCAAGGTCCTCAAAGAAGGCAAATCATATCTTTTTCCTCTGCTATGCAACCTACTCTTAGGGCATGTATCATACAAACTATAAGGACTAATTATTATAAGCTTTGGCCTATACTTTCTCTAAAAAATATTTTCGATAATGCTGTTGTCCCCTTTCTCAGAGAATGCTGTCCTGTTATTACCAATATGCTCCAGAATTTATAAGGCATCAACTTCTTCAGCATTTATTCACTGCCTTGTACTGAAACACTCCTTTGAAGTTCACCAATGCCCCTAATCAGCAAAGGTAACAACCTTTTCTTTTTTGGAGAGCTCTCAACAATGTTTGGCATTATTACTTAAATATTGAAACTCCTGCCCTCCTTGGATTTTGTTTTCTAGTAATTTTTTAAATTTTTGCTTTCTTTCTAATTAATCATTCTTCATGTTCTTCAAAGACCTATTTCTGAAAACCCTGTAAATGTAATAATTCTTCAAACATCGGTATTCACAAACTTTTGCCTCTTTCTCCATTCTCCTTCAGTTTTATCTACTTTCAGAGCTTCAAGCATTTTATAGATATGTTCAGATAATCCCCAAATATGTCATCTCTTGCTCTAATTTGTTAATCCCACATACTAATATTTCCAATATGCTAGATTTCTTCAGCTGAATGCCTGCGGGTACCTTATACTCCGACAAATACTCGACCAAATTTAACCTCTTCTTAGAAACAATTCTTTTTCTGAAATATGTTGTTTCTGTTAATGACACCAACAACGTTCCAACTATCCAGAGTTGAAATTTCAGCCCTAAGTGAATTCCTTTCTACTTGCCATATTACTCATCACCAAGTCATGTTGACTTTCTCTCTTCCCCGTTTCCCACACCCAGCTCCTGTTTATATCTCTTCTATATTCCCAGCACCCTGCAGATATCTCCACTGACACTCATCACAGCTGCTTGTAGAGGTAGCTCTATATGTATGTGTCTACTTAGCTGTACTTCTAAATTTCTTAAAGTTAGGAATTGTGTTATTGTGTGTGTGTGTTTATCTTCAGGCCTCAGGCAGCAGGCCGAACATAGCTGGCATTCAGAAATGAGGACAGGCGGTGGCTCATGCTTGTAATCCCAGCACTTTGGGAGGCCAAGGTGGGTGGATCACCTGAGGTCAGGAGTTCAAGAAGAGCCTGGCCAACATGGTGAAACACCGTCTCTACTAAAAACACAAAAAAAAAAAAAAAAAAAAAAAATTAGGTAGGCATGGTGGTGGGTGCCTATAATCCCAGCTACTCAGGAGGCTGAGGCAGGAGAATCACTTGAAGCTAGGAGGAGGAGGTTGCAGTGAGTTGAGATCGTGCTTCTGCACTTGAATCTGGGTGACAGGGCAAGACTCTATCTCCAAAAAAAAAAAAAGAAGAAAAGAAAAGACACATCTGCTAAACAGAGCAGTGGGCAGCACCACCTATTTGAGGCAGCACTTCCAGTGCTTAAGCTTGGGTTGCTGTCTAGACCTCCGAGTACCTTCCATGGCCTCCCAGCTCTCCTGCTCTCATCAATCATACTTTTACTGCCAGACTGCATTTCCCAGAGGGAAGCTGTGATCATTCTTTCACTCAAAAAGCTTCAGTGGCTTCTTAGTGTTAATGAATTAAGTCAAAAAAATTGTGATATAATTTTAAAAAGGAAACTCCTAATTCTGACAGTTAATATCCATTACCATCTATATAACCTACCTTCCTCTTAAATTACCAGCTTCTACATTTTATTTATGTAGTTATCTCCATTTAGGAAATATTTTCCTTCCTTAATCTCTGACCTACAAATTGTTCAAGATCAACTTCGACTGGCTTGATTTGCATAAACCTTTAGCCCCTCTATATCCATCCAAGTTGGTCTTACTTTACTTTGAACCCCTTGAATTGCCTGGCTTCCTGAGTATAGCCCTTATTAGGGCTATACTCACATTCATGTATTTAGTTATTGCAAAGTATACTCCAGACATGATAGTACTGACCTTAGATACAGCAAATGCTCAATATATAATAATTTCTTGTGCCAGGAAGTATCTAAGCATCTCATGAAAACATCAGTTTTTAATTGTGGAAAGGTTAACTTCAACCCACACAACTACTGCTACTCACATCTGTTAAACACTTAAAATCATCATCATCGTGTTTATCATGTGAATGAAGATATGCTTATTCATAGCGGCAGGGCCAGTTTTCTACCTATTAAGTTTATACCCTACCAATATTTTTCTATACATACAAATTAAGTTGTCTTTAAAAACTGGGTTAATACTATTTGAATATATATTTTATATTTTATCATGATCATTTTCCTAAAGTGTTACTCATATCCATCCTAATGTTAATGACTGCATAGCATTTTGTCCAGACATGTGCCATAATTTTTTGTTTCCTTATTCATTTTTTCTTCTGTGATTGTTTTTCTCTTTGAGGTTAAATTCTACTTATGTTTGGCACTAAAGTACTGTAATAACATAAGTTACTTTTATTACGCACCTGATTTTCTAGGTCTTGGAATTTTAAATGGCATATGCTCCTTATTTTAAATACTAATGGGAGAAGTAAAATTTACCAACCCTTTTTCTATTGGTAGAAGAAAAACTGAAGATGAAATACAGTCATGCATCGCTTCATGATGGGGATTCAGTCTGAGAAATGCATCATTAGGCAATTGCATTGTTATTCACATAAGAACATGATATAAGTACATGATAGAACGTACTTACACTCACCTAAATGGTATAGCCTATTGCTCTGAGGCTACAAACCTGTGCAGCATGTTACCGTACTGAATACTGCAGGCAACTGTAACAAAATGGCATTTGTGTCTCTAAACATATCTTTAAAAAACAGTAAAAATACAGTGTTATAATCTTATGGGGCCACTGTCATATATGCCAACCAAAGTTAATTGAAATGTTGTTATGCGGTGCATGACTGTAATTAAAAACATTCTGGTGCAGTGTCATTAGAGAGAGGGTAGGCTAGAGGCAGTCTACGGCCCAAAGGGACATCAGCTGAGGCTAGCACAAAACAGCGATGTACGTCTGATTTATTCTATGAGGGATACAGAATTGGTCAAGGAAAATGGGCCAATTTTCTTTTTTGGTGTATAATTCCATGAAACTCTTCCAGCTTTATAGAGGTATAATTAACAAATAAAAATCATACATATTCAGCACACAACTGGACGTTCTGATATACGCATAGTTTGTGCTCAGTGAATAGTTCTAAGGGTAAGGCTGAAATTGAATGGAGATAATAAAACAGACAGGAGAGGAAGAAAATAGCAGAATTTGCATCAGTGTATTGGAGTTTTTCTCTATCTTCTCTGATTTTATTTTGTCTTTATGTAACTGAGTGATATCTAGACTAACAACATCCCCCGAGAGCAAAGTTCCTATTAAAAAAGTCTAACAGGCCGGGCGAGACGGCTCACACCTATAATCCCAGCACTTTGGGAGGCTGAGGTGGGAGGATCATAAGGTCAGGAGTTCAAGACCAGCCTGGCCAACATGGTAAAACCCCACCTCTACTAAAAGTACAAAAAAATTAGCCGGGCATGGTGGCGCACACCTGTAATACCAGCTACTTGAGAGTCTGAGGCAGGAGAATCACTTGAACCCGGGAGGCAGAGGGTGCAGTGAGCGGAGACCGCACCATTGCACTCCAGCCTGCGCAACAGAGGAAGACTCTGTTTAAGAAAAAAAGGCTGACAGATTCAGAGAGGAGTAGGAGACTTCAATGTATCCTCAATTTCATGATGTTTAAGGGTAACTTGATGCCTTGGGATACTCTAGCTACTTGCGTGCACTCTTAATCCACAGGGAGATATTGGCTCAGAGTAATGGGTGTGTGGGCTTATGAAATGATGAGGGAGGAGCTGCTCTCCCTCCCAGTGAAGGTGGGAAGGAAGGCCATGTCCGAGTGGGAAGGGGTGGAAATTCACATCTTGAAAAGTAACTACATTGCCTCTCTCCCTGTGGCGGCAGTTCACAGAAACAAAGTATGCCACGTGGATGGATTCCTGCTGCTATTTTATCAATTTCATAGGAAAATGATCATTTAAAGAAGTTTGAGGACATGTTTTATACAGTTGCAATTCCATATCACATTGACTGGCCACTTACTACTTGGTAATATAGACAGTAAGAGATGAACTGAAAATTCTATTCCAGTTGCATTCCCCAATGTTACACGGTGCAGCGATCTTACCACTTCTCCACCCTCCCATGGAGGCTGTATGCATTCTCATCTCACTCTAACAGGTGGAGACCGTACTGCTATTCAGCATAGTATTAATGTCAAGTCCAGGGAAAGCCTGTATTTTCTCCAGTGTTCTGCTTTATACCATTTATTCACTTTTACAGAAATTTTGTTCCAATACAATCTAAAAACTTGGTATGGACTTTTGGGCAATGTAATAATAGAGAAGTGAACCTGTTCCATAATTGATTCTTGTGTATATTACATTCTAGCAGAACTTGGAACAAAAGGACCTGATATCCCCAGCAGAATCACAACTAAGTCCATAAATATTTTAAACAGAAATGAGAAAGCAATGCTAAGAGGGGAAGCCTTTAGAAATTATGTGTGTATCTTTACTTTATTTTCTTTCAGCACTGGTCATTTTTTTTTTAGACAGAATCTCACTCTGCTGCCCAGGCTGGAGTGCAAAGGCACAGTCTCTGCTCACTGCAATCCGCCTCCTGGGTTCAAGCGATTCTCCTGCCTCTGCCTCCCGAGTAGCTGGGATTACAGGTACCCGTCACCACACCTGACTAATTTTTCTATTTTTAGTAGAGATGGGGTTTCACCATGTTAGTCAGGCTGGTCTCGAACTCCTGACCTCGTGATCCACCCACCTTGGCCTCTCAAAGTGCTGAGATTACAGGCCTGAGCCACCGCGCCCAGCCAATCATTTTTTAACAAAATTTGTATATGTGGGATTTTGTCCTGAACAATAAAGACTGGCAAGAACATCAGATTTGTGGAAATGTTAAAGAAACAAATGTCAAAAGTACTATTTATCACACATACTAATATGGTGATGCATGTCCAGCCTCTATGTGTGGATTCTTAAATGAGTGCTATTTCATCCTTCTATCCAGCATTAGATTTAGCAGCAAAAGATAAAGACACTCGACATCTAGAACACATATCTTAACTTATAGAAACTGTCTTCATCTAGTGTTTGTTTCCATGAAGACACGGACCAGGAAAATGGGAGGATACTCTCTGTATGGTCCCACCTCAAGGTCCTCAGGTTCTCTGCAATGCATACACACTTAAGTCATACAACAGTGTTTATTTGTATAGCTCTTTACCTAGTCACCATTTCTTTCTCTTTGTTGGAAGCATGTCCTCCAGAGCAGAGAGGTCTGCTTGCTGCAGATAAGAAGTATAAACGATGGTTTTTGAAATACTGATCAATTAAAGGAAGAACGACCTGAAAGAAAGGAAAAGAAGACAGATCTACGTAGTGGACTCTTTCAGGGGATGAACGAGAGCCAAGACTTTGGAGCAGTCAGAGTTCTGTTCACATGCAACAGGTGTGCCTCTCTTAAATCTCATTCTACTGCCTCCAGTCCAGAGCAGGGACAGTAGAATATGACAGGATGTGATTATGGAGAACAGAGCAAGCTTGCAAGAGTTTGGAGATATTCTCAATATTTTCATATAATCAGTTCAGTGCCCAACAGGTCCCAAAATAATCCGTAACTACCATATGTTGAGTCTCTACTACATGTGAGAATTGCAACTGATAATAGCAACTGCTCTGTAGGTAGATCCATCATCCCTGCATGATAGGTATTAGAGACACAGAAATGTGTGACTTAACTGAAAGTCACATTGCTGCCTACTTGCCTACCCAATGTTCTTTTAACCTGGCCTTTCTCAAAGCGCGCTTTCCATTTCTATGCACGTCTCATCCTGCTGGCCTTGGGCCAATTCCTCCTCCTCACTCTGTCCACTCACATCACCTGACCTTGCACACACCATTCCCTCTGTCTGGCAATGCTCTTCCCAGAGACACTCTGGTCCTTCTGCAGATTTCCACTCAGTGGCACTTTGCCAGGTAAGTCTTTGCTGATCTCAACTAGATCCCACATTCTATGCTCTGATAGCATCATTTGCAATTTTATATTGTATATGTGTGACTTTGGATTAAAGTCTCTCTTTCCAGAATCCTATGAGTTACACAGAAACAAGAAATATTTCTGGGCTTGTTTCCCATTATAGCCCTTTCCTGGCCTCCAGAACTATTAACTGGTCTCTCTTCTTTACCACTGAATCCCTAGTGCTGAGGACTGCGAAGGGTCCATAGTGAGAACAAGATGGGCACTATCAGTATTCAAACTCGAGTCTATCTAAATACACTTCTTTTTCTTACCATGTGGCATAGCACAGTTATATATAATGGGGACCTCATCAGTTTTTATTGCTCTTCCTTGACAGTTGGGACATTGCCTGAATGTAGTGACTGGCACATAGTAGGTACTCAATATGGTAAATGAATGAATTATAGACTTAGTAGAAATTAAGCCACTGTAAGCACCTGTAAACAGAATCACTAAGGGGTGCTGAGTATGGGCAACACAAGAATATGTTTTAAAGGGATAATTACAGGCCATGAATACAGCACTCTGACAATTGGTTATCAAGAAAGATTACCACCTCACAGAGACTGAAGATATATATATATATATATATATGAATCTATCAATTAAACAGTTGCTAACTATGTGCACCCCAGGACAAACTTTGGATCTTCAAATGATTAGAACAGACTCTGAGTGCTACATTGAATGGGAAGAAAAGACAACAGAAATCTGTTTTATAGTAAATAACACAATTTTGAAAACATACTAAGCCAAATGTTCATCGATCAAAAAGCATGCTATTTTAAAGTCCACAAAAGTTGTATTGATAGCAAAATTATCTGTAATAATTACTAAATGCAAGTACTTTAAATGCAAGCATAGACAACAATAATTAGGCCTTAGGCTCGTTGCAAGTTATCCTAAACAGGAAAGCTTACCCAGGGGCACTGTACATTCATGACCATCCCTGGGCATAGCCTAATGCCTGACCCAGACCAGGAACACTGTAAATACTGAGCAAATGAATTAAATCATTTGGAGACTTTCTAACTCTTCATGTCCATACCTTTTTGGCTGAAAAAAGTGATGAATTTTCCAGTAATATAGCAAATTCCTGATAAATCCTTATAAAATGAAATAAATAATAGCAATGGGATATACTCGGTATATAAACAATTTATCCTCTCTGATCTTCTATAAAATGAGTAGGACTAAGGTCCCATAATAAGGATTCTATACTAAATGTTCTGATAATGTACCCAGTTATGAATTACCTAATACTTTTCCTATTTATAAAAGAAGTTCCCAACTAGAAATTTTAAATCATTACACTATCCAAATAGAAAATATCCAAATATCTAAGACCCAAATACCTAAAAAACAGATATTTTTATTCTGTATCATATGATGAAACCAAAAAAATGCAAACCGAATTAAACCTCAGATAGAATGAAGTCATTTGAAGAAAGAATATGGTAGGGAAGGCAGAGTTAAAGTCTAACCAAGTATGCTGGGAAGATGATTCATGCTTTTCATGCCACAGAATATTTACGTGCAGTAAAATACACATTTGTAGACAAGTATGTTCTGAAAAGGGCAACGATCTAATGAGTATAGTATGGAAACAAACATATTGAAGCAAAAACAAGATAGACTGTATACTGTACTTTTGCAAAGAACTTGATTTCTTGTTCATAAGGGAAATGTTCTCCTTTGCCTCTGCTGCCACCATCTGTAGATGTGAAGAGTTTTTAGGTAAATGCTGCACTTGAAACATTGCAAGATATTCATCCATAACACAAAGGTTAGAAAACACTGCTAAATGTATTATCCCACTAAACTGAAAGTAAAAAGCCAACCAAAACTATAAAGGTAAATAGTGTCATCAACAATAAAAGGATTTTTAAATATCCAAATCTAAATTTCAAAAGCGATTGAGGACAAACCACAGTTGTGGTTAGAAACACAAACACATTTGTGTAGCCTTGAGATCTTATTGACACGGAGAGGGGAAAATGGAATAGAATAAAGTAAAAAACCCTCATCTTCAGTACCCTTTAAGAAAAGAAGCTCACTGGGGAGAGGAAAGTGAGTGCAAATTGAATAAACATAATTAGTTAGATATTAACCCTGGCCTCTCATAATAAAGATAACCTCTGGGTGTGACTGAAACTTAAAGCTTCTCATTTTAATATACAAACTAAACAAACTGCAGGCTGTCAGGATCCGCGATGAGGAGGAGGAGAGCAACTTTTTAATATTAGGTTGGCAAATTGTTATTCCGCTAAAGAATAAAGAAATTTTGACCTGTGTCAAAAGGTAATTTCCATAAGCGAAGCAAAAACTCCCAAGTTTCCCCCACGGTTTAGAAAATGATCCAAGGTCAAGAATTGATTAACCTAATACATTTAGTGTAGAAGGTGGCCTTTTTTACCTCCTTCATGCATATGGAAAGATTCATGCATATGTTAATAGATGAGGTAATAATACATTATAATAACCACGATGGCATGCAAAACATATTGGAGAGCTAAAAAATTCAGAATTGGATATCAGGTTTTAGTAAAATTTGTAAGCAGAGCTTTCACATATTTAAAAGCCAAGCTGACTTTTCCTTGAAAAAGTTATTTTGCACAAATAAAAATAAAAATAACTTGAGATAATACTTTATCAAATTTTAGACAAAAATACAAGATAATTTTTAGGGAATTTAGGCAATTATTTTGTAATTTCAGAATGCTCTCCCCATGAACAAGTAAAAGGAAATTATGGTTTTTTGGTTCTTTCTGAGACAGAGTTTTGCTCTTGTTGCCCAGGCTGGAGTGCAATGGTGCGATCTTGGCTCACCACAACCTTTGCTTCCTGGGTTCAAGTGATTCTCCTTCCTCAGTCTCCTGAGTAGCTGGGATTACAGGCATGCACCACCATGCCTGGCTAATTTTGTATTTTTAGTAGAGACAGGGTTTCTCCATGTTGGTCAGGCTGGTCTCAAACTCTCAATCTCAGATGATCCACCTGCCTTGGACTCCCTGAGTGCTGGGATTATGGGCATGAGCCACTGAGCCCAGATGAAAATTGTGGTTTTTTAAACACTTGCAAATGTAATTTGCATGCCACTTTGGCATCTGAATCTCTTTTAAGCACATTTTGCAAAATGGCTGGATTCATATAGGAGACTTTCTTATATATTATGTGAAGACAAAATTTTGTACACAGCCAAATCTGCTAATATTTCAATGAGTAGGAAATGTCTTTTACTACATCCTTTAAAAAATGCTTATATGCAAAATGTGAAAAAGATTTGGAGGGAATACTATCTACGGTATAATGCAAAAATTAGAAAAAGGCATAGGCATATTTTTACTACCACAATTAACTTAGGTCTAGAAATGACCACCTTAGAGATGTGCTGCAAAGTCACTAAAGAATAAAGGGAGAAGCAATATAGCAGTTTCACAAGCGAGAACAATGAAAGAGCGAAATTCAAATAAACATGATATTGGCAATCACAGCTCTATCTGGCTCCTCGAACAGCGTTCTTCTACCTAATTTGCCCTAGCAAAGCCATCTGAAAACAGTATGTATAACACCAGAAACTGTGAAAAATGTTATTTGGTTGGGCTCTGTCATCGTAGCCTACTTTCTCTCCAGTGTTCTGTTTATAAGACCCTATACCCTATGGAAAGAATGAAATGTGTCAAGTGGGTGAATGTCCCCTGGAGTGAGATTCTCACCAACCCCATACACGAAAACTGTACTAGGGAGTTTATTCAGAAATTTGAATAAAGTGTGAATAATACCTTAACACATTTCTTCCCTTCAAATTTGTGTTTGTCTCCAATGTGAAGGTAAAAAATAAAAAACTTTCTTGTTCCTTTCTCCAAATGATGACTCTTTCTTTCTCTCCTGTCCCTTGCTTCTCCAAAAACAAGACTGGATATTACGGCTGCTATCCATATCGGATCCTTTCAAATGTGGATCAGAAATTGCAATATTTAGATATGTGTGTAAAAGCTTCAGTAATTCACCCCTATCTCATTTTTGTTCTTGGGTTAAATTTCATTAATTCAGATCAATTTGGCTACATATTAGGATGAGTCAGGAATCATATTTTTTAAAATTGCTAGTTTAATGAATCATAGTGCAATTACAGATTATAAATTAGCTTGTAGTGTAAGTTCTTATGAAAAAGATGGCTTTGAAGAGAGTAATAATATAGCATTTGAACTGTAAAGGCAGGTTGAAAGAGAAGTCAGTTGTTTATGAGAACAATGCTCAACTGGAAAATCTTTAATCACATTTAGGATACAAGAAGCCAGAAAGAAGAAAATACCAGAGCTCTAATTTCTACAAACTTTAATCTGATGCTATGCCAGAAACTAGATTTACATCCTAAGAAACACTGCAGCTAAGGGATCCAAGATAAATAGGCCCAGAGGAAAGGTGTTGAAAGACAAAAGGAGTGAGTGTTAAAAACAAAGAGAAAACCTTGAGCACAAAAATGAAAACAAAAGAATAAGCACCAGAAGAGCACACTGTTTTCAAAAGGGAACAAACTGGACTTCCTTACGTCATATCACCATGCAGTGGCTGGAAGGTGATCTGACATTAAGGTAAGCAAATAACAAGTTGAATTTTAATTCAACAATGCGGGAGGATCATAAAATAACAAAAGTGACCAGAGGCTGCTTTGATCATCTGTGCTGAATCCAAGACTTGAAGAATAAGGTTTTAAAAATTCTGAGATGGCACTGGGCCAGAGGGGGAAGAGGTCTTCCGTTGTACCCTAAGAGCATAATAAAGTATTCTGCACTGCAGATACTCTAGTATTAACGTGTTTCCCTACAAAGACTAAATTCGAGGCCTCTACAGTGTTCAGAAATTTTGGAAATCCATAGTTTGGGAAGTTTTCCTATGAGTAATTAATTTCATAGGCAAGATTTAACTCTCCCTTAAAATGTTGATGTCCTTCCAATGTATCATTCAAAATGAAAAAAATAAATGCCAATAAACATTATAAAGAGAACATTTTATATGTTAGATTTTTAAAAGTTCACAAACTTGACTCACTCCGCAAGAACTTGTCAGTATATTGACTGTTGAACTCTACTTAGTAGTACAATGAAGAGATGGGTTTATACCATCACACATAGCTCAGTAGTCTGTGGTGTTTTACATCCTGATGTTGGAAACATTAAGAACAACAAAAATTGGGCTATTAGCAATGGGACTACGGTACCTACCAAACTCAAGGATGTACTGATGGGCTTCATCCACATAGCGAATGAGTTGTTGGAGGAAACTATAGGCAAATCGTTTCTCAATAGAAGGCGTGTCCAGTTCCAGGTCCTTAAATCCTCTGGAACAGCAAAAATGAAATACGGAAAGCAATTTGTACAAAGTCTCTTAGAAGGTAAAATTCTGTGTGTGTGTGTGTGTGTGTCTGTATCTATATAGATAGATACAGACACACACATATATGTGTGTACATATATATATGTTTATATATATACACATATATATGTTTATACATATTAACACACATATATATTATATAACACATATATGTGTATTATATATATGTTTATATATAACACATTATGTTTATATATGTGTGTATATATATACACACATATATATGCTTTTATATATATAAATTTACATATATGTAATTTTGAAGCTTAATATTCTTGTAGCTCAAGGAAAAAAGATTTAACATATAAAGAATATTTTGCATATGATATGAAGTTTCAGTGAATAACTCTCTTACTATGCAACAAATGTTGCATTTACAAAAACAGAGTCTGATTTTTTGCCGACGGATTTTGCCTAAATGATAGATGGTGATTTAATATAAGTAGCAAAAGGAACTCAGCTATGTGGCACACAGCTAGGGGTGTTAATGTTCCTGAAGTGTGTTATTTTAAACATACTAAATAGTAGTTCTAAGATGTAAATGGATCATTGAATTCATTTGCAGCTTTAAATATGATGGGGATATTTAAATATGCACTCTTACGAAAACAGTGCAATCAGGGTATGTGTACTTTTACCTGGATACAGCATATCCATTGATCTGCAAGAACTTGAGGATGTCCTGTGCTTTTTCTCTATCCTTGGCTTTCTCTTTGGCTGTCAGTGTATCGTAGGGCACCAGCAGGGGATGGTTTCCTCCTCCTAAGAGTATGCCAGGACAAGAACACAGCATAGCAGTTTGAAAATAATCTGAGATGAGACACAGATATGTAATTGGACCACACTATAAAATTTTTCACATTCTTTAATAATACATAGAGGATATAAGACTCTTCTGTCTGCCTTTAATGTTTCAAGTAATTCAGGAAAACTATTCAAAGAAAGACTGTGCATATGCCTTCTAAGAGGCAGTTAAAACATGAATATGCGGCCGGGCATGGTGGCTCACGCCTGTAATCCCAGCACTATGTGAGGCTGAGGCAGGCGGATCATGAAGTCAGGAGTTCGAGACCAGCCTGGCTAACACAGTGAAACCCTCTCTCTACTAAAAATACAAAAAAATTAGCCGGACATGGTGGCACGCGCCTGTTGTCTCAGCTACTTGGGAGGATGAGGTAGGAGAATCATTTGAACCCGGGAGACGGAGGCTGCAGTGAGTTGAGATCATGCCACTACACTCCAGCTTGGTGACAGAGCGAGACTCAGTCTCAAAGAAAAAAACAAACTATGAACACGCATGTGTTTGTAATACTGAGTGTCAATAATATGTGCATTTGTCAATGAGAGGGAGGCAGCTGTATTCGCTTCTCTGTTCAAAAGAATTCTGAATGTGGAGAGTGGAAATAAATGCTAAATCGTACTTAGCTGGATATGCTTCATTTTCTGCCCCACAGAAAGAAGAGAAAATGTCTTAAATATGAAATTTTTATTATAATTCTCAGATCAGTGAGTACTTTGTAGTCACATTATTTATAAATATACAAAACCGTAGGTGGATGTGCTAAATTAAAAGTGGATCACTCTTAATTGTCTAATACTTGACTTTAAAAAATTTGGGCAAGTAAATTTTAGCAAGAGTCTAGATCTCTAGTATACTTATCTTGATAAGAAACACTTACTAAAAGAAGTCTACCAGATTTGAAACTCCTAGAAAATATGTAAATTTAAAAAAACTAAGAAAACCTTTCTAAAATTGTAAAGTTTGTAAAAATTTGGGTTAAAATTTTGCAAAAATTATAAAAATATTTAAACATGCTCTGTTAATTTCAAATGTAAAGATCTACTACAAAGAATGCTAGTAAAACAGCAGCAGACTGAATAGCATGGTAGACCTCACATTTAACGCTTGTAAAACATGAATGGTAATATATATTGTGTGGGAAGCTGAACTACCTTGAAATACAACTGCTAAGGGAATGTCGAGGAAGAGAAATTCCAGGAAGAATAATTGAGAACAAATATTGTTTGAATTATAACAACATATAGCCTATTAAATCAGTTTCCAATACAGTTTAGTCAGGATAGGCAAGCAGAGGAGGAAATGTTCCGCTGGCTTTGACTGACAGCGCCATCTACAGACATCCAGTCACCCGCTGAACTTCATTTAATACCATTAGGTGACACTGTGCTATCATAAATGCAAGGTGGTGGTTAAGACTACCAAGCTAACAAGCGCTATAGCGAGGAGTAATCAGTTACTTCACAGTTTCTTAATAATATCAAGCATAATACAGGTGTCAGAAGACAATAACAGCAAACACTGTGAACAGCAAAAGGGTACAGAATATATTGCTAAGTTTAGTAGGAACCAAATTTGACTTTTGTCCTCACCAAAGATGTAACTTAACAGGACACTTTATTAGGCTACTATAATTAACAACAATTTATTATATATTTTCAAATAGCTACAAGAGCAGATTTTGAATGCTCCCAACACAAAGAAATGATAAATGTTTGGGGTGACAGATATAGTGATTATCCTGATTTGATCATTACATACTGTATACATGTATGCTAATATCACTGTAACTCATAAATATAGATAATTATGTATCAGTTAAATACAAAAGCAAAAATATTTTTAAACTCAAGCTTCAAATTCAATCACCCTAATTTAATCAACCATCACCTAGTTTGAACTCCAGAACTGCATTTAGTCCTAGAGAATGCTACTAATTTGGCGACTTAATTTGTCATAAATGACTTGGGGGCCACAGACCAGTAAGTTACTAGGGGTGGGGGGAAGTTCGGAGAGAAAGAGAGAGACACAGAAAGAGGTCTATCATTTAAAAATCCTAAGAATACAAAGTACTCATTAACTCTGTAACTCTTCGAACCCTATTAGACCTCCACTGAACTAGATGGCGAAGGTATTTTAAAGCCTGCCAGGTGACTGAAACCTACTGTGCTTCTAACGAGCAGTGTGACCATGGACATTTACCTTGCTCTTCTACCCTCATCTTTCCCATTTATGATATGGGTGTAGACATCTTGTACTGAAGGAAACTAGCTACATGGAGAGGTAAATATAGGAGCAGTAATTCCAAGGATATTACCAAACATACTAGCATGGACTCATGAACCCATTCATACTAAAGAGTAAAAAAACACTCGACACCAGTGAGCTGTCTGTGGCTTAACAACAAGTGATCATATCACAAAATACTTGAAGTGGCAGTGGGGAAATAACACTTTTGACTAATTTGAGAGCACTGATCATACTTTTTGGACTTACACTCCTTTATTTCTATTAACTCCTTATGGCATCTGATTTTCCCTCAGACTTTTGTAGATTCCGAAAGAGCACTGAAGATCAGATGACTAAGGCAAGCAACAGAGGCATTTAAAAAAAAAATTCCTAAAGCAGATTCATCTTCTCTGCACAGACGCAGGGATGTTGAAAGAGAAGAGAATGGTGAAAACACAACTGTGCAGCTTTGGGACTGATTCTTTTACTGTTTCTGACTTCTCATTTCTATCTCTCTCTCTCTCTCTCTCATACACACACACATGTGCATGCACGCACACGCGCACACACACACATGTGCATGCACGCACATGCACACACACACACACACACACACACACACACACTCCTATTAGGTGGTGACAGATTCCTCCCACTGCCTACAACTGCTAGCTACAAGGCTCCTCCCCGCTATTAATGTCCCTGACTGAGAAAACAACTTTGAATAAAAAGACACATATAGTTTCTTTTCTGAAACGGTCCACAGGCTGTAATCTAACTTTTATTTCCAAGACTCATTTCTCTGGTTTGTTAATCTCAATAACCTAAAAGCCAGGATCCAGGACTGCATATTTCAACACCTTTCCTACTAGTCTGTCATTTTGGTTCTAAACAATTTCCTCTTTTAAAATGAGATCCATGTGGGCAGTAAGAGAATTAAAGACTGTGAGGACAAATTTCCCCTACCTCACCACTTAGTCTGTGGCAACTAGGTTAGTTTCTACACAATATACATTTGAGCCAATACAAGTTGTATGCAGAAGTATGGTCGTCCCATTTACAAGTGGTATGGCTTAAATAAAACAAACATTGTCCTGGCTCAGAAATTTAAAGTAATGAGGGTTTTCTATCATACTTATTTAGAAAAACATATAAGTTGAGTATGTCTAATCTAAAAATCCAAAATCCAAATGTTTCAAAATCAGAAACTTTTTGGGTGTCTACATGATACTCAAAGGAAACGCTCAATGGAGCATTTAAAAGTTTAGATTTCAGATCTGGGATACTGAACGAGGAAGTATATGAAAATATTTAAAACTCTGAAAAAATAAAAAATTTCTAACAGTTTTCGTTCCAAACATTTTAGATAAGGGAGAGTCAACTTGTAATAAGATAGCTGCTTACTATTTTTAATTTTAACTCTACCATAGTGACTGAAACATAGTTGAAAAAAAAAGGAAGATTTTTCTTCCATGTAATCTGCTCATGTAATAAGCAGTGATTCTGTTTACCAGTTATGCGGGCAATGCCCTGTCAAGAATTTCACAAAACAAAATTCCATGACTCATCTGCCATCCATCCATTCATCTACGCATCCATGAACCAAAAAATGAATTGATCATTCATTTACCAAACATTTATGGGGTGGTTTTAGAATACAGGCATATTATCCCTGAGCAGCATTTTGAAATAGGCAATTTAAAAATGTAAAATCTGGCTGGACACAGTGGCTCACACCTATAATCCCAGCACTTTGGGAGGCAGAGGCAGATG
>PVKV010010074.1:35848-77782 GCA_004027835.1 Alouatta palliata
AGAGAGAGAGAGAAATAACCAAGATAACATTATGCATTAAAAAAAAAAAAAAACAGGAAAAGTGCAAGCAAAAGCACGTAAGAGACAGTAACATAGCTGGACTAGACAAAAGAAAGAGGCTGAGATAGCAAATAAAAAGGGATGAGACAGGAGACATGTAAGTTGGGGAAGAGAGTCAGGGAGGGAAGTCTAAGTAATTCATAGAACAACTCAGATATCAGGATGAGACGTAGAGAAATCTCTAAGCTAAAATGGGTAAAAGACAGCTGTCAAAATTCTGACACACAAGAAAATATATACTAGTAGCTAGGAAATTACAGCATTTCCACTTTCAATCTGTTACAGGCACATTTGAACCATTCTAACTTTAAAAAGTTATAATAAGCTTTTACGCTAAAGAGACTACTTCATCCATATACTCATGTAGTTGATCTCTGATTATTTTTTAATAAAGGTTCTTAAAAAATATTACCTTTGGACTCCAACTCCATTTTCTTTTTCTTTGCCCATATATTATGGTAATTTTCAGCCATCATTTCTGCCATAGCCTTAAATGAACAAAAATATTTATTACTCAATAAATAAAAAAGGACAAATTGCTTTCTTTCTTTTTTTTGAGACAGAATCTTGCTCTGTTGCCCAGGCTAGAGTGCAGTGGTACGATCTCGGCTCACCACAACCTCTGCTTCCCGGGTTCAAGCAATTCTCCTGCCTCAGCCTCCCGAGTAGCTGGGATTACAGGCACGCACCACCATGCCTGGCTAATTTTTGTATTTTTAGTAGAGACGGGGTTTCACCATCCTGGCCAGGTTGGTCTCCAACTCCTGACCTCGTGATCCACCCGCCTTAGCCTCCCAAAGTGCTGAGATTACAGGCGTAAGCCACTGTGCCCAGCCATGCTAATATGTAATATCAAAACATGCCTTAAAGGAATAACTCATAGAGTATTAGTGCTATGATACATTTAAAAGATAATCAAACACTCTTCTTTAGAATCTGAATCCCAGAGAATTGTAAGGATTTGCAATATTATACAGTAACTAAACAGAAGATGAGATTGGTCATTGTCATTCATAATGAAGACATTAATTCAACAATGAATCCAAAATAGCTATGGACTTCAGCAAAGAATATTTTTATTTACAAGTTCTTGCTTTAATTTCCAAAGCATTAAAAAAACATTTTAGACTAGCCAAGTTCATCTCTCTGTGACCTTTTGGGTTTTGACAAAATTACCTCTAAGATTGTTTTTACATTTGATTTTCAAGTTTACTGTGTCATTTTAATACATTCATATGGAAGCAATAACAAATGGCAAACCAAAAAATTTAACAATATGTACAATTGATATTTACATCCCTATTTCTCTTGGAACAATAGTTACCAACAATGATAATATATTATTTGAACACCATATTGACCTATTAACTTTATGTCTCAAGGCAATAAATTTCATCTTACTTTCAAATCTGGTATTTCAAAATAGGTTCCTTAGTGACAAAAAAGAGCAGACGAGACTATGAATGAAGTGAGCAAATGTGATCAATTTCTCCGGAAAAATTAAAAGAAGGTGGCCCTGGCACACAGCATTATTAACTATTTACTCTTTTCTCACAGACAACTATTTAACATACGGATTTTTAAATGGCTATTATCTCTAATGAAAATATATTACATGGCGGTACCACCCTAGAAAAAGTTGTATCAACTTGGCTTTTTTTGTTTTGGCTGGTTTTTTTTGAGACGGAGTCTCACTCTGTCACTCAGGCTGGAGTAGAGTGATGCAATCTCAGCTCACTTCAACCTCCACCTCCCAGGTCCAAGCGATTCTCCCGCCTCAGCCTCCCAAGTAGCTGCTACAGGCACGCGCCACCATGCCCAGCTATCAATTTTGATAGTACTAAAAAATTAGAGTATATAATCTATAAACTCTGTGGATCCATTATAAGATCACCACAGTCAAATAAACCATGCTGCAAAATACATGCAGGAAAGTGTTACATTATGCTTCTTAAAAATTAAATTTGGAAACAAGTTTTCAAAGTTAGCAGTACTTACATGCAAGTCTCTGGAGAGCGTAACATTGCTCATGTCAATGGCCCGGGGACTGTAACCATGGGCAGCGTCTACAGAAACCTAGATGATTTATGGAAAAATTGTGCCGCATTAAAAACCTTATGAAGAGAGACTTAAATTATACTTTAAAACTATAATGCAAACTTCCAAACATAGTATTTCCTCAGATAAAACTGGTAAGTTTCTATAGAAAATGATGTTGCAAACACATCTCGCACATTAGAATTATATTTGAATGTCTGAAAATGATTTATGATTGACAATCTCAAAAATTAACTATCAGAATTTGACATATTGTGTGATAAATCCAAAATTCTGAAACATTATCTTATGCAAAGGACCATTAAATTTTTGAGTTTCTTACAAATCCAAATTGGCTGTAATGAAATTTACTCTTCCTCATGCAAGCAAGAGTTACTCAAAGACATCAATATTTACAAATGTCTTGATGAGTCAAATGTTAGGATAAAGCAAAACCAACTTTTAAATTATTATAGTCTATCATATGGTATTCAATAATGCATATGACACTCCTCAAGGAAGAGACTTCTTTAACTTCTGAATTAAAGCTTTAAAAAATAAAATATATCTCTTCATCAATTTTAAGGAAGTTTCACTACCATCCTGGGCACTTACCTCCTTCCATCCAATGCTATATTACGTGAAAGTGTACCACAGAAATGACCTCTGGCTCCTGCTTATAAATCTAAAACCATATCTTGATATATTTTATAATTGTGCCTATTTTCTTATTAAAAATGGTTAAACGAAAAACAAACTAAAAACAAAATGAAAATATAGCTCATTATCATGCTTGTAAAACAAAAGTGAGTGTAACACAGGCTGTAATTAATAATAGGCTCATGAGTGATACTTAACACAGGTCAGTTTTGACAGTACCTTGGCTTCTGTGCCTTTGCTATGAGGACACTGTTCAAACCTTGTTCAAAGAAGGCAAACGCCATGCTGGAATGAATCCAGCATTTTCCGTACCTCCCTTCCCCTTTCTGACCATCACCTCCCTTTTTGTCTATAAATGTTTATCCAGCCACTTGGCAGTTCCGGACTCTCACTGGACCTGTCCTGGTTCCAGGGACTGCCATTGGTTCTTTGCTCAAGTAAACTCTGTTAAGTTTGATTTGTCTGAAGTTTTTCTTTTAATATGCTAAATAGGCCACATGCCTCAAAGGCTGGTATGAAATTAGGTAATGGGTGTAAAACCCTTAGCAAAGTCCCTGACACAAAGAAATGGATCAGGAATTTTAGTAAATGGCAATTCTCATTGCTAGTACACTATCATTATCACTACTACCACCATATCTACCATCGACGCCATAGTTCCCATACAGTTGTAGTGAGGAGTGGGTGGATATATTTGGGAGTCGTAACTTTGCCTACCACAACATATAAAATCAAAGTCATTATTCTCTCCTTGCTGTCCCCAGCACTCCTATGGTCTTTACCTCACCTAATACAGCTATCGACTTGGAGACCCAACCAAGAATCCATGGCAATCATCTCAGCTTACTCCCCTTGATCCTATCAGGTCTGTGTCCCCACCCAAATCTCATCTTGAATTGTAGCTCCCATAACTCCCTCATGTTGTGGGAGGGAATCAGAGGGAGATAACTGAATCATGAGGGAGTCTTCCCCCACACGTTTTTCATGGTAGTGAATAAGTCTCACAGGATTTGGTCATTTTATAACGGGAAACACCTTTCACTTGACTCCTCCTTCTTGTCTGCTGCCATGTGATAGACAAACATCATAATCAGAACACTCACAACATTCTTTCAAAGCAGATGCTCATACCAGCTTCATGTTCAAGATGAGAAAACTGCAGCATACAAAGGTTAACCAGTTTACCCAAGCTCACATAACTAGCTAGCTACTCAGTGGTGAGACCAGAATGTCAACCCCAGCCAGCTGTGCCAGAGACTGCCATTAACCATGGGCCACTCATATGTCCCTGAGGGAGGGCTGAGCCCCAGTGGAATAAAGCTGAGGAATTCAGGCTCAGAATCACTCATCCATTTATATTCCTTATATAAAATGATGCTATGAAAAGTGTTCCTTTAGTCAGAAGAGTTTATACATGATAGAAAATTGCTTTAGAGTCACACAGGAAATCATAACAGAAAAAAAGAGGAAGTTTAACAAGATAATAGCTGAAAAAGAACACTATAAGGTAAGTAATAGAGAATTAACAATCTTGTTAACATTTCAAATAATACTGACTTATGCTTGAAGAACCTTTGGGCAAAAATAATAACAAGAGTTATAAATAGATTTGTGGCCTTTGGTGTATATTACTGCCCATTTCTGAGGCTGATGGAAATATTCTTTCCTTCCCACTTACAGGTCAAAGTGCTATAAACACAAACATACTATTTCATTTACCTCTAATGAAATGTTCTGAATAAATGCTCTCAATAGCAATATTGACATAACAATAGTAACAATAAGAGTTCACATTTAATGACATAAACTGAGATCAAGTATGCAAAAGTACATTTTTAGAAAGTAGCACTACTAGGATTTAAGGCCAAGTGGTGCAGTTCCATAGCCCTTCCTCTTATCTTATAAACTGTGCCTCTGGCACAAGCATCGCCTAATATTTTGAAATCACACATGAGATTTAAGAATGAATTTCATAAATCACATGTCACTGTAAAAACCACTAAGACATGAGAGAGAGTCTTAAGACAGAGTCTAAGACAGAAAGGAAAAAGGGAAAGGGAAGTGATATAAAATATGTAGAATTTTAAATTAGAGTACATATTTTTTTGCTATTAAGAGCACCAGAAGAATCTACCTTATTTTTCATGAAGCTTAAAGTCAGCTCCATTTGTAGTAATTTCTTGTTTCTTACCTACCTTACAGAATAATTTTTAAAAAGTCATCGCTTTCTGTATACTGCATAGTACATATCACTAGTCCCACCCTTACTGTACCATGCTGTAATAGATTTAACTTGACCGTATCTCTCTTTTATGATGTTTAGGATTAGGATTGTCTTGCTATCTTTGTATTCTTGTCACTTAGTATGTAGCTTGTGCTCAGCATTTGTTGAAACAGATTAAAATAAAAGCTAATCTACTTAAAAAAGTACAGACACAAAAAAATAGATAAAATACACTCTTACAGCTTCCATCCATATATGATACATCTAAAAGGCAATTTAACGTAAAATATGCCCAAATCAGAACTCAGTTTATTTAAAAGCATATTTTGTAAGAGTAGTAATACAGGAGCGTGTCTTAGTCTGTTCAGGGTGCTGTAACAAAATGCCATAATGTGGGCAGTTTACAGACAATAAACATTTATTTTTCACAGTCTGGGGCTGGGAAGCTTAAGTTCAAGGCACTGGCAGATTCATTGCCTGTTGACACCCTGCTTCCTGGTTCACAGATGGTAACATCTTGCTGTGTCCTCACACAGTGAAAGAGGGAAAGCAACTTTCTTGGGCCTCTTTTATAACGGCACTTATAAAAATAAAGAATCCCATTCATGAGAACGCTGCCCCTGTGATCTCATCAACCTCCAAAGGCCCAGCCTCCCAGTACCATCACACTGGAAGTTAGGATACTATAACATAAAATTTGAAGCAACATTCAGATCAGACCAGTACATAAATAATTACAGAATAATACAAGGTAGAAAATTAGGGACAAGAATAGATACAGGTCTACTGCAGTTTATGTGATAAAAATCTGTTTAGATGAAATTACAACTTGATGGTCTACATAATTTTGCTCAAATTCTTAAGTACTTTATTCGTGGAGAGGTGGAAAAAAGTGATTAAACATAAGAGGACAATAAATGGTTTCACAAATTTTTTAAAAAGTCTATTTCAAATAGGAAGCATGTGAAACACAGGCTGTTACTCCCTCATGTTTTGTTTTTGAAAAAGGATATCTGTGTAAAAAAGCAATAATAAACACTATTTGCTGTAAACCAAATACATAGTGAACTGAGGGGTCAGGAAAAGAATAATGACAGGTTTAGCGCCCAGGAGAAAAGAGAGGGTCAGAGGTAAGCAGCTCACATGACCTTGTGACTAAATGTTAACGGGTGCTATTTGGTTTCCACCCTAAACCCGAGCTTTTCCACATCAAGGCTGTGCCTTACTCTTGCCACCTGGAGCACTGAAGACCTGTGGGTAGAGTCTTGCTTGTTGGTGGAACTCCCTTGACGTGGCCCAGCAGCAACATCATCTTCTGTGAATTCTTGCTCTGCCTGTGTAGCTGTATACCCTCCCTCTGCAGACAGGAGCACCCCTGTGCGTTCTGGATCTGGATCACGACTGTCTGAACACCCTACTCTTTCCTAAGAACCAACCCTCAGATCCCACTGGAAGTGAGAAGAAAGCTCTATAGACAAACTAGCTGTAGCGAATGAACATGATGTACTGTTTTCATTAGGAAAACTTCAAGACCTTACAACTGGTTACTTCTATGCTATCTAGGAAAAGGAAGGCTTTTACATAAAGTCCAGTCACTTAATCATCATTTAACCTCCCTTCAGACTAAAGAAAAAGTAATATAGCTTTTTTCTCTCTCTCTCTAAATTTTCTGATGCTTCAGCATTTTCAAATTATTTTTTAGAAAAACCCAATAATAAAATAAAAAAATAAAAATTTTTAATCCATAACGTAAACAGTTGATTCATCACCGTGATGATGAATTCTTACTTGGCTTGTCTGAGAAATACGACGAGTCCGGTTGTAAAGGGCCATGCTGTCTCCCTCCCGAGTTCTTTCAATTCTCCAACCCCAAGCCAGCATCGTTTTTAAAGATTCTTTGATTGGCCAACGATAAATTTCTTTTTCCTAGAGAACAAGAAACAAGAAAACAACAGATATATTATGAATGGAAATAAAAATTGTAAGTGTTTAATGCTTTGCTCTAAAATAGAACTGCCTTCACTTTTTAAAAATTTGATGAGCATAGCTTATTTAAAAATAAAAAAGGCAAGTAAAATTCTAAAAAGCAGAGTGTGACCAGAGATCTAGTTTCACTAATGTTACAAGAGATTCTTGCTTTGTTCGTTATATAGCATCAAGGTCAATTTCCTCTAGCTTCCCGGTTCCTAGGACCTTACACAGAAACTAGAAGGGAGAGACAGAGAAAAAAGGGGCAGCTTATGTAATATACATGTGACTCACAATGAAGTGAAATCCTTTTCACTTTATTTGTCAAGATACTCATTTTCTCCCAAAGAAGTAAAATATATGAAAACCTATACATAATAAGCACATTACTTTACCATCACCTGTCAAGAAATTCTTAAGCATGATAAGATTTTTGTTTGTTTTTGTTTTTGTTTTGTTTTGGTTTTTTTTGAGACAGAGTCTTACTCCGTGGCCCAGGCTGGAGTGCAGTGGTGTGATCTCGGCTCACTGCAACCTCCGCCTCCCGGGTTCAAGAGATTCTCTGGCCTCAGCCTCCCTAGTAGCTGGGATTACACATGCCACCACACCCAGCTAATTTTTTGTATTTTCAGTAGAGACGGGTTTCACTTGTTAGCCAGGATGGTCTCGATCTCTTGACGTCATAAGCCATCCGCCTTGGCCTCCCAAAGTGCTGGGATTATAGGCGTGAGCCACCGCACCTGGCTGATAAGAAGATTTTTAAAAGTACTTAAAAATATGAAAGAGGAATAAAAACCAAAAAGGAAAAGAAAAATGTTAAGGAGAGAAGAGAATAAACACAGAAACACTGATAGAAAATAAGAATAGAGAGGAAAAGACAAAATATAAATTTTTTTTAAATGGGACCTTTGGAAAAAAATACCAAATTTAAAATAAGACATTTTAATATGAAAATATATAACAAAGAAAAAAATTTCCAAAAGAATAAGAACTTCACAAACTAAAACAAACCAAAACACCTCACCTTTTCAGACAATAGCTTATATGGCTTCATTAATGGTTGAACCTTAGAAGAGTCTGAATATATTTCTCCATAAATCCATCCATTTGCCAACTGAAAACAAAAAAGGCAGACATGAAAAATTGTTTTACATGTGTTAATTTTAGAAAGTATAGATATGCAGGTGTTTAAGTGTGTGTTTGAGAAAATAAAACTAAAATGAACTAAGATAAAGGTTAAGATTGAAGTTTTATCCAGCAAAAGTCACTATAAAGATATCCATCTGGCTGGCTGCAGTGGCTCATGTCTGTAATCCCAGCAGTTTGGGAGGCCGAGACGGGTGGATCACGAGGCCAGGAGTTTGAGACCAGCCTGGCCAATGTGGTGAAACCCCGTCTCTACTAAAAAAAATAAAAAATTTAGCTGGGTGTGGCGGTGCGCACCTATAGTCCCAGCTACTTGGGAGGCTGAGGCAGGAGAATCGCTGGAACCTGGGAGGCGGAGGTTACAGTGAACCGAGATTGCATCACTGCACTCCAGCCTGGGCAACAGAGTGAGACTGTGCCTAAAAAACAAACAAACAAACAAAGATATCCATCCTAATCCATGTGATTTTCTTTTGTTTTAAATTTCAGATTCAGGGAGTAAATATGCAGCTTTATTACAAGGATATATTCCATGATGTATTTTCAGTGATCATCTGGAACAAGTCTTTTTATTCAGAGATTAGAAGCACCTGATCTTCCTTAAACAGACCAAGGTCTTGTAATTGTGCTAATAAGCACTCCCATAGGAGGACGCTAAAGGAATGCATGGTCACAAGGATATTTACTCTGACCCATCTTGGGACCCCACCTGTGAAGTGTAAATATGAAACATGCATTTTAAATAGGAAAACTAGACTATGCATCTCAGAGTCTTCTCTGAAAAATGCCACCTGTTTTACCCATTCTTTCATCAAATTGTCTCTCAACACATTCATTCCATATTATTTTGCCCATCTGTAAATATCACCATTTCCCTATATCATTTCTGCCTACACAATCTGAGTAATTAGACTGGAATATCTTCCTGTAATATTCCTCTTCATCACCAGCTCCACCCACTCAGTACCTAGTGGAGTTTTTATATAAGATCTATCCTTACTGACTTACCTAGTAAATCAATTACCAAATGAAGAACCAGACATTTATCAAAACCCAAAACAAAGGGTTTCTTAGAGGGACTGAAAGACTGGCTGTCCAGGGCAAAGTTTGAAACTCAGCACGACATCTCTAGCATGATGGTCTTGATTTGTTACGCAGCATTCACATCCTTTGGGAGCAACCTTTGTTGTCTGATTCCCATTTCGCCAAATCAGTATATGAGTATTTTAGGTTCTTGAACCATCTCAACAACTTCTCTGACAAACCTACTTTATCCTCTGTGAAGTTTAGACTGGGCTCAACTGAAATGTGAATATTTGGGCAAAAGATTTCCTTTAGAAAAATCTCATAATATGCAGAAATTATCTTAAAGATGGAGCTATTTTAGCTTTCTCATTTGTGTTTGTTTTCCTTGAAAACACTAAAAAAGTCACTTGGCTGATGTAATCTATTTTTAGTAAACTGCAGATCTAGTTGGTAGTAAGAAATACAACAGAAGAGTAGTAGAGGTAAATATAATTGTTAAATACTGATTAAGAATTTTCAAGATTTGATCTAATATAGAACTACATATAACACCTGGCTGGGCATGGTGGCTCATGCCTGTAATCTCAGCCTTTGGGAGGCTCGAGGCCAAGAGTTGGAGACCAGCCTGGCAGCATAGCAAGACCCCGTCTCTATAAAAAATATTAACAATTAGCCAGGCATGGTGGTATGCACCTGTAGTCCCAACTACTCAGGAGGTTGAGGCAGGAGGAGGGCTTGAGCTCGGTAGTTGCAGGCTGCAGTGAAGAATGATGGCAACACTGCACTCCAGTGTGGGCAGAAGAGCAGGACTCAAGAAATAAACAAAACTACATATACAACCAAAGTGTCCTCACAACATGACTTCTGAACCCAGGGTCATCACCTGCTCCTGAAGTCCTTGGTGATTGTTACTTCTTACTCCTATAAACAATACATGTTTTAGAAACTATATTTATAATTTAATTAATCGATCTTTTGAAAGCTTAAAATAGTGTTTATTTATATGTGTATCACATTTGTGTTAATGATAGAGCTTGCTAAATATTATATTATTATATAAGCAAATTGTAATTAAGTATTTTTTCCTAATTTAGATCAAGTTCTCATTTTAAAACAGAAAACTGTCATGGTTAGAAATATCTGAACAGTGATCAGTCATTAATAATGACTACTGAATTAGAATACTCTGACTTTTTACCTTGTCCATTGACCATTTGTCATGGGAATGTTCTGCATACTTGTTAATGAAATATTCCAACTTCTCAGGAATTGTAATACTATGAGAAAAATAAAGACAAAAGAGCTTGATTTTCACATAATTTACAGGAAACCATATTAATAGTTTACTCACAGCTTATGAATGCTTAGATCTCATCTAATTAAAACTGTTAAATACTACTTTTAACAAAAAATTACATTTTCCTATTTTCAGAACAACATAAGTCAAGCAGATAATGCTCATCTTATACTGTCATATTTTATATGTTAATATAACAAATTAAATATAAAACTATAATAGTAACAATTATTATTAAATGAAATGATTAAAATACATTCAAAGATTAGGACAATAGATTAGACAGAAAAGAAAAAACAAGCACTAACTTCATGGTTAGACTCAATAAGCTTAAAGACACACTTCTCTCCCTATTTCTTATTAAGGTTCTTCTCTCTCTTTGACTTAGTCTCTTCTCCAACAACCATAAATGGATAAAAGACTACCGAAATCTTATCTGTTTAATTCTTTAAAAATGTACCAAACTTTTAATTTCATTCAACTAGTGATGTGTTAAAAAATTTTAAATATTCATGGTCCACAAATAACATTGCAAATGTTACTAATATTAACTATAGGGAATATAATTAACTAACTCCTGATTTTTGATAATATTCTTGATTCCTTTTGTGTTTAAATAAATATTTAATTCCTTATATTGATGTTGAGGACATGCAAATGATGACCAAGTCTGATGATAAATCTGAGACTTAAAAGATATCTATGAATGGAAAATTAAACATATATACATATAATTCCATTCATTAATGAATATGTCTTATTAAGGCGTTAACTTTGAGAATACAATTATACATAAAATCTAGTATAAGATAGTTTGCTGTTATTTTCCACCAATTACCAGAAATTGAACTATAAGATATACACATACTTAAGAAGCAACAAATCGTAATCATCTAGAAATCATTGATACCACCGTATAAACCTGTATCTGTTAAGAAGTCCCCAAAGGGGCAATCCTAGGTAAATTAATATCCATGCCCACACTTATTTATTAATTGGATTTAATTAACCAACACCAAAACCATGACATTGTTCTGATATTTAAAAATCTCAGATTAGATCATATGTTAGCAATCCACAAACTTACCCATGTAGGAATGTGAACATGTGATATTTTGGTTTACTTACTTCGGAAGAGATACAAAAGATCAATCACATAAGCCAAATACTGGGGGATGGGGAAAAGGTTCTTTTCTTACAGGACTGTCATCAAAGACCAAACATGCAAATTTAAGGCATTATCAAACTAATGGCATACCACTCAGGTTGAAATTCTGATATGGTTATGGAAGCCAAATCAGCTAGGGCCCACTCAGAAGTCTCAAAGTTGAACTCCCAAGCAAATTCAGAAGCCGTGGATAATAACTACCAAGTGTCTACCTTGCTAAAACTCATCTTGCTGAGTCACCATGGAATCAGTAAGATAATGTGGCATGAAGAGGCAGCTTTCCTTGCACATGGAGAACCATGGTCCTACTTAAAAACAGTAACAACAACAAAATGCTCAGACTTCAAATTCCTGAAGTACCGAAACATCCTATTTGTAGAAAAAGTTTTGCAACTAAGTACATGTAACAAATTTCACAATGTTAAATAATGCTGTTTTATCTTCAGTTGTGGTGGTCAAACTGCATTCTAACTGCAGGCTGAATTTTCCATACAAATTCTCATCTGATATTCCCTTCCATCTCCTGCTGTGTTTTATCATGCTGAACATCAGCTGTTAACCCTGGGCCTTGCTGAGATGTAGTGATGGGTGAAGTGATTTCCTTGCCACTCACAGAAACAGCTTTGCAATGCATGCTGGGATCATCCTAAGTAAAAGATGTTATACAGAGGTTGACTGTAGTTACTAATAAACATTTAGGGCAATTTTTCAACTAAAAATATAACTGACATACTTTCTTAATTCTATTATAGATATTACATATACAGAGTCTTGATTATGTTAAGAGTATCCTAGAAGGTATATCTTATCTATTTCTGATGGCAGTATAATCATTATTATTACTATCATTTTATCAGTTAAAGGGACCCCTATTAAAAGGATACCAATTCAAAGGGGGCATGTATTAGAGAAAGTTCACTTTAGTACCTTATTCAATTTCAGACTTCACACATCATTTACAATAAAAATCTGCTGCAATAGAAAGAGTCCATACTTTGAGGTATCAACAGGTTGTGGGTTAAAGTTCCCTTCAGAATCCATTGATGACTGTTTTTCCATCATACTGACATAATTTGACTCCATGTAGTCTGGAGGCAAAGCTCCCGCAACTGCACTCAGGCAAGGCAGTGCCAGTTTGAAAAGTTCTTGTTCATATTTCTGGGAAAAATGGAGGACCAAAAAAAAATTACTATGTTACTATATGGCAAAAGTTGTCAGCATGATCACCACGCCTGACAGAAGGCTGCAGAGGAAAATCTGACTTACTCTAGGCTAACTGAATTCTCTGATCATTCTTTTTCTAGAAAATGAAACACAGAGCCTAAAATCCCATCAAACGTAAGAGAAGCTGCAGCTATATTTACTGCAGTTTCTGCTTAAGGAGAATAAAATCTTTGATTCTCCAACACATTGGAAATGAAGTAAACTTTATTTTTTTACTCAGAAATTGTGTTTTATTTTTATTGTTACCAGTACATCAATTACCACAACTATTACCACCACATACACATCTTTGGGTTACTGGGAGAAGAAAGTGGAATTATGTATGCCTGGCACTTAGTAGGTGCTTGATAGTTGGTAGTTATTAAATTCAACATGAATGTTATAAAATAAGGTAGCTCATTAAACTTATTGACAACATTTTCTGTTTTACAATGTTGAGTACTGGACCTTCATACACGGATTTGTGGTATTTCTTCCTTCGCCCACTGTTACCATTGTCACAGTAGTCAGTATTCTTTTTTTTAAAAAATTATCTATTATACTTTAAGTTCTGGGGTACAAGTGTAGATCGTGCAGGTTTGTTCCATAGGTATACACGTGCCATGGTGGTGGTTTACTGCATCCATTGCCCGGTCATCTACATTAAGTATTTCTCCTAATGCTATCCCTCCCTAATCTCCCGACCCCTGTTATCCTTCCCTAATTCCCCAATCCCCTCACTGTGAAGTAAAGTTTAATACTGCCAATGTGTAAAATATCTTTACAAGATAAATATAATTACAGTCAATAGGGACTATATTCCTTACAGTTAGTTATAGATAATTCTTGTACATTATAATGACTACATATGAAAAATACATAAAGCATAACATTCTAGAGTGTAAGAAATTTTAACTGATCCATGTTGCATTATAAAGGTTGGAAAAACAGAATTATGAGCTGGAAAAGAAATTCTATAGACAGCATGCATAATAAAAATTTATAGGAAGAGGCATTTGTATATTAATGACATAATTAAACATAGATTTTCTAAGAAATAAAAAATAGTAATAATTTAAATTATCTCACTTTAAATATTCAATTTTAAATAAATGTTGTAAATGATTCTAAAAAATACTTAACACCTTATTTTAAAAGGACTCAGTTTACAAAAGGAAATTTAGTTAGAAAAAGCATTAAAGTGTTGCTACCAAATGTAACTGCAGACGAATTTTCCTCTATTGTGTAGTAAACTTGTGGTAAGAATGCTCTAAATCATCTAACGATGTCAGTCTGGGAATTCAAACTAATTTTGATTAATTTAAGCCTGAACATACAAAACCTGTTATTCTGACTTTTCTCTAACATCAACACCTGCCAGTCATCTGAAAACATGAACTATTCATTACAAATTTTGCAACTATAAGGGAATGTCACGTATACAATGCAACACTGAGTGAAGGTATCTAAATCTCCGTAGCAGGAAAGCTGGAAACTTTAGCAGGGCAATGAGATATTACAATTACATAAGATTTCATATTTTATATTTTTATGTTGGATATAATTTTTTTGACCTTTATAAGACTGGAGACAGGACTTGGAAGAGTTTGAGTCCAAATGAACCAGAAACTTATCAACCTGTGCATAACTTCCTGAACTGCTTAGCCATTTTAAGTTCAGAAACAGTATCACAATCACAAGGAAAATGCTACCATCGTGATTAAGAAAAATAAATATAAATTGCATTTTCAACATTTGTTATGAGGTTGAGAAAAGAGAAAAAAAATCAAGCCATATGTATCTTGGTTAGCAAAGATAGTATTCAACTAGGAATACTGCCTTATAAGAAGGTGTGGCTTTATACAATTTTACTGATACAAACAAACCCACAAAACACTAAATTACCTTTTGAGACAGGGCATCAAAAATGCCCCAGAACAACTTTCTTGATAAATGAAGTTCTTCTTCTGAGGCAGCACCAAAGTTTCCCCACCCTCCAGGCAGGCAGTAATATTTCCAGCATCTTTCATAATGATTTGTCAGCAGCTATGTGGGAAAACAATTATAAAAGCAATGAGCTATCAAAACCTTTTATATCAATTTGTTTTCATTGCTCCTCACGTGGCACTCTAATGCTACATTGTAAGGTCAACTGAAGTGAAATTGCTCAATCCCATATGATTTCTCTCGGAGAATACTATCACCATGTATACTATGCGTGATGCCTAATATTGAGGGTCAACTTGACTGAATTGAAGGATGCAAAGTATTGTTCCTGGGTGTGTCTGTGAGGGTGTTGCCGAAGGAGATGAACATTTGAGTCAGTGGACAGGAGAGGCAGACCCACCCTCAGTCTGGGTGGGCACCATTTAATCAGCTGCCAGCACAGCTAGGATAAAAGCAGGCAGAGGAACGTGGAAGGACTTGACTTGCTGAGTCTTCTGTCCTTCGTTTCTCCCTTGCTGGGTGCTTTCTGCCCTCGAACATCAGACTCCAACTTCTTCAGCTTTTGGACTCTTGGATTTATACCAGAGATTTGCCAGGGGTCAAAGGCCGTCAGCCACAGACTGAAGGCTACACTGCTGGCTTCCCTACTTTTGAGGTTTTTGGACTCGGACTGGCTTCCTTGCCCTCAGCTTGCAGACAGTATATTGTGGGACTTCACCTTGTGATTGTGTGGGTCAATATTCCTTAATAAACTCCCTTCATATAAACATTGAACCTGTTAGTTCTGTCCCCCTGGAGAACTCAGACTAATACACTATATCTCTTTCAAATTTAACACTGATTGCTACATGAGAAGCAAACATCCAATTTTACAAATAACTATCTTGAACAGCATTCTTAATGAGGTTGTTTGGATGTCTATGTATCCCTGAGTTCTACCTTAATCATTTACTTATGATTTTATGAATTGTTATTAATATCTCGGAATCCATGTGTAAAATGAAGGGACCAATTTCAGGATGACCCAGAACCACAGTAAAGGAATATACGTCTGTGATTCTTTTTGCTCCCTCTCTGCCTCTCTATGGCTTGCCTCAAAACTTACTTCTCCAAGTTCCAAAACTGCTCTACTTGGATCACTTCTTTGTCTGTGCTTCTTTGGCAGTTATGGATGTCATTTATTACTTTGCTGATTGTCTACATTGCCCCTTACATTGTCACCTATGCATATTGTTTGTTTAGAACTAAACTGGAAGGTCAAGGACAAACACAGAATCTTTCAATTATTTGGTAGTTTTTTGGATAATTTAGTCTTGATCTATATTTGTCAAATTAATAAAATGATCTGTATGACTATAAGTATTTGGACCGTTTTCTATATCTAAGGAAGAAAATAAATTGTAAGAATTGCTGTTATTAAAGTAGGCTGTATGTTTTACTGTTAAAATATTACAACTCATTTACTTTCCCTTCCAGTTACAAAAAATGAACACATCCAGACATCCACACAATTTAGGAGTCACAAATGATGAAACCTTGAGATCTAATTTGCGTAACACTGACGTATCTCTAATGTAAAAGAGTTTTATTGCATAAAGGTAACAGCATGAGACTGTATCTTTTTTCACAAATTTTCCAGCTCATTTGTATCAAAAAATTTCGCAAGACAAGTACTATTCTAGACAATAAAAAACATAATAAATAGAATTTTTAGCAAGGGTATAATTTATTTTACCTAATTCAGTATTGTATCTAGATTTATTAAACCAAAGTCAATTTTCATAGAGAAAGATTACTTTTGCTAAATATCCAGGATGCATACTGTAACAGTTCCATATAGACTGCTTTATATCTCATACTTCTTCAGCGCTAGTACTGGGTAGCCATTGGGGAAAAAATAATGCTACTAGATGGCATTGCAGAGTGGTCATCTATAAAAAAAAAAAAAAAAAAAATCCAGCCAGGCGCAGTGGCTCACGCCTGTAATCTCAGCACTTTGGGAGGCCGAGATGGGCGGATCACCAGGTCAAGAGATCTAAATCATCCTGGCCAACATGGTGAAATCCCATCTCTACTGAAAAATAGAAAAATTAGTTGGGTGTGGTGGCGCGTGCCTGTAGTTCCAGCTACTCGGGAGGCTGAGGCAGGAGAATTACTCGAACCCTGGAGGCGGAGGTTGCAGTGAGCCGAGATTGTGCCATTGCACTCCAGCCTGGCGCCTGGTGACAGAGCAAGACTCTGTCTCAAAAAAAAAAAAAAAAAAAAAAAAAAAAAAATTTCCATCACATTACCATATAACTTTGATGCAAACACTATATTCTGAGCCTAGATTAGGATACTAAAGGACAAGAAAACATTCCCAAGTCAGTAAGACAGAATGAGACTTGATTCTAAACAGAATGATTGAAAAAAAATCAGTGATTTTTCTATACTGTGTACAAATTATAATTGCATATACAGAGAGGTTATTTTTGAACCCTATGAAATGACATTTGGAAACTGTCATGTGATTATTAATTTAGAAAATGTATATAAAGCCTGGTCTTCATCCTTCAAGGTTTCTAATAATATTTTAGGCCAGGCTTATTACCATGTTTTTAGCTTCAGAATATCTTTTCCTTGTGGTCCTATTATTTTCAGTGATTTTTATTTCCATTGTTTCCATGGAAATCAATATTAAGATTTCTATAATCTTATAGAACTTGTTTATCTCAAGTTGATGTATACATTCCTATAACTTTTATACCCATTTCAATAACTGGAAGAAATTTCCCAGCATCAAACACGATGTATCTAAGAAATGTATATGTTGAAAGAAAAAATAGAGAAACCAGTAATCAAATATCTACAAACATTTCCTATACTTACTTTAAGAGGCATCTTTGCATGTTCATTTAATAATGGAACATCAAATACTAATCTTCTTAGTAAGTGCTGCATCATAGAAGGTCTCAACTGTCTGTCGGAACAAAGCTAATTTTAATAATGCCGAGAAATATGTCTAAACTAAGTATATCATTCATTAGAATGAATTATAAAAGCCAAGGACCTGAATCTATACCTCTCTTCAGATGGTGTTAATTAGGTGTTCTTCGTCCAAAGATTAGCCACTTAGTTACTTAATTTTATGTAAGGTTAGATTTCCCAACTCATCTCTATCCCCCGCCAGATCTTCACTACAGCCCCTTCTTCACTACAGCAGATGTTTCTGTTCTGCTCCTTCCTTTCCTAACCACTCACAAATGCAGACCCCACTATTTCCTAAGACTTTCCTCTATTAATTTTAGTAAATGTCCCTTCCTTCATTCTAATGGATAGTAAGAAGCAAAAAGAGGGAATATTGGAACAGAAAGGAGGAAAAAATGGCTGAGGCAGCAAATCTGCCAGAGAAGGAAGGAGAGAAAAGGAATACGTAGTGAACATCTACTGTGTCAGGCAACAGTAAGTGTTTTACCTCATTTAATACTTAGAAAATCTGCGAGATAGGCATTTTGGTTCAATTTTAAATAATCTTAGATGAGGGAAGTTAAAGAATTACTCTTCTGATTTTCCACCTCCCTCAATGCCATCTGGCTCTCAACTCAGACACTCACCCATGGGTGAAAACTTGCCCTTCCCCCAGGGACTGCCAGGCTGCTGGCTGTACCTCCAAGAGTTCCTGAGCAGTTAGAAGGAGCCATGACCTTTCTAGAGGCTTGAGAAGCTGTCACTTTCATAATCAAAACTTCATCACGGGAGATATGTTTCTAGTTTTCATAGTAAGACATTCTAGCACTTCTACTTAAAGAGAATGGTTTCCAGCCTTTATCACTGCCACACATAAGTATGGTTTTAATATTATGCTGTATCATATTTTATATTTAAGAAGTTCTTTTTTCTTTTCTAGTAAAGGAGGTCAATCATCAAACACAGTCAAAAGGGGAGATCTAATCATATCACCTAAGATGGCCAAGGACACCAGACACAATCACTCCCCACTCCCATTACCCAGAATAGTATTCTGTAACTGGTCAACAGCTGGATACCCTAGGGAGGCTCGGAGGAATACTCTGGAACCTGACTTGGAGCAAGGCCCCTCAGAGAAGAACTCATTCCTCAGTATATGGGACTACCTAAAATGAATTAAATTTGTGGTATGGAAAATGTTTCCAAAATTCCAAATAATTTGTCAAAGGCCACACTGTAAATTCTGTTTTTTAAAAAAGAAGCTGGCATAGAATTTGCTATCCACTTACCCACAAATAGAGAGTAAACAAACTTCTATGGAATCCCGCTGAGCTTTGGTTAGCGAGCAGCCCTTAGAAAGTCTATACACAGTGTGGAGTAATGAGTCAATGAGAGAAGCATGGTGCTCCGTGCCAGCAAAGAGAGGAGCACATCTTGTTAACAGCGGCAAGACGGCTGTGCAAAGGTACCGATTGAGGGCCAAGGCCATGTCTGTAGCACTCAAAGCAGCCTGAAAAAGAATCACAGAGCAGAAGGCCATTTGTGTTGGGCAGTAGATAACTTTCAAAGGGATTAACATGAGGACATATAATTTCACTATCTAGAAAATGACAGCACTAGGAAAAATGGAAATGTATTCTTTAGTTATATCTTTAAATGTGGTTCATGTGATTTTTATCACTAAAAATGATCAACTATCAATTGTTCATAAAAATGAATGAAATGATACCTATCTCCTCAAAAAGCTTAACAGAGGTTCAGATTCTATCATTAAATATCAATGGTAGGATCAACGTAAGAAGACAATAATATCACAGATGGATTTTCCTTTGCTAGGGAAAAAGAGGAGCTTATCCTCACTACAGATCTCACAGGCATAAAATCTTTCTGAATTCTCTTTATTACTCATATTTCTTCTTCTTGTGTCTATCAGCCCCAATAATCAAAACCTGACTGTATTACTATGTTATCATCTATGCTATTGAGGTCCAGCATTTCATGTGAATATACAAAACAAACAAAAAAGAAATTGTCATTTCATTTTTGTGATTCTGCTCTATTTCATGAAGTGGCTATTGTCAGGTGAAGTCCTGAAGTGCTTTGAAATCAAAAAGCACATTTAATGGATAAAATTAATGAGTACATAGAAGTAGATATTAGATGTGTATAGCAGTATAACTACTACAGCGCCATTTAGAACTTCAGCTTACTCCACAGTGTTTCAAAGACCAGAGTATTTATGCTGCTGATGGCGGATTCTCCATGTGGGCCATCTGATATACAGAACAGACTTCAGCCCATTTGTACCTTAACAAAGGAAGATACCAAGAGGATAATGACTCGACAATGTCCATTAAGTCATCTTAATTCTTTAATTGCTTTTATGGAGAAGCATAATTGTTTAGGCCAATTTAGAGGTTGATACTGAACAGAAGTTAACAGGAGTCACTGTGACCTCCCAAATTAGCATTATGTGAACCTCTTATTGAATCCCACAGCACCGGATCAGAATTCTTATCATATTCTTTTTGGTCAGTGGGCAGCTTCTTGAGGTTGTCAGTTTATTCAGTGAATTCCTTGACAACAACGGTCTAGTTTATTTTCTGTTTACGCATGGTTTACCTGAAAATATACTCAATAAACATTCATTGTCAATAAATTAATGAATGGATATATATAAAAGAACATCATAAGGCAGAGAGTGGAGAGTCAAGAGAGGAGGAAGTCAGTTGCTCCAATCTCACCGTATCTAAAGAAGCAGCTGCCCGGAGATCTGGCAGAAAGCCAACCTCAAGAAGATGGAGGAGGAAGTCTTGAACCTCAATTCCATAGACCCTGTCAAGGAATAAAACCATGGCTGCCTTGTGATCTGGGCAAAACCCCGCAGACATGTCAGGTTCCACCACATTCCCATCTAAAAGAGAGAAGTGAATTTCGATGTCAATGGCTGTGCCATATACGGGATAGATTACAAACGGCTGCTATCTAGACTTCTTATGTTTTAAATAAAGTTTTCAATGAAATGGTTTTCTGTTCTTGGACTACCTTCAAGCTATTATGGGAGACTGCTGAGAAAATAAGGCAGTGCAATTTAAAGCCAAGGTCATTTAAATGGTACATAAGTATCCACTTGTTAACTGCATACATGATACAAGACATGGCATTGTGAGATATTTAGGAGAAAAAAACAGGCATCCAAAATCTACTCTCTAAAACTCCAAGTAAAATCGAGGAAAGTTAAAATGTAAAGTGAGGATGTTCACTCTTTTCTAAGCAAGCCTCTTTTAAACATTAATAAAGCTCATCTACCCTTAGGTGACAATCTTGGTATATTTACATTTTCATGGCTTAGAACAATAACCACATGGTGAAATGACACTATAAAACCAGTAAGGCTTTCATGTGAAATATGTTTCATCAATCCTACTAGCATTTAACACACATTTGAGGATCATATTGTTTTCTCTATCAATAGTTGAAGTTTTATGCCTATATAGATCAGTGAATTCTTTATAGTAACTCCATAGGTTCCGTAATAGGGGACCACTGATATGAGAAATCATGGGATTATGTGTCAATTTCAAATACTGAAGAATGGATTTACTTTCTGTTTGACCATATGATAATTATGCCAAACTGGTGCTGATCACACACTGTATAATTCTACAAATAACAGCACAGAATTTCTCATATGGATACAACATCAAAGCAGCAAGAACTCAGAGAAAGATGACACGTGACCATAATCATCCTGAATGAACTGGATGAATGAAGTGGCAACTTTTCTGTTTTCACTTACAGTCAATGACCACATTTTATATGTGAATCATGAAAATAAACACATAATGTTCTAAAGGAAACTAGATGAAAGGAAAATTCCTGGTAGTTTTCATTCCTTGTAATTATAATAACACCTAATATAACTAACGCATTCCTTTCCTTCCATTATAAGAATAACAGTTCTGATGTGTTGTGCTGTTGCCAGGCACTGCACTAGGCACATTGCTGACGTGCTCTTACACAATTCCCACAACCCAACTGCGAAGCTGCTATTATGACTCTCAATCAATCAATGACGAAAACTAGCTGTTACAGAAGTTAAGTAACCGGTCCAAGGTCATATACCTAGTAACTGACAAAGTGGTATTTAAACCAACTAAAATTGGATTTAAAATCCAGCCAAAGCTGACTTCACCTTAGTGTCAAATCAGTATGCTATAATTTTCAATTAAAACTCTATATACAATTCAATTTCAGTTCTCCTAAACATCACATTTAAAAGGAATTTAAATGTATAGCATTCTATTATCTTAAAGCATAGCTGTGCCTAGGGAAAAGGAAAGGAAGTCACTGATCCTGCTTTATATGCTTTACTTTTTAAACTCTAATCCAAGCAGACATCGAGTTTAATGAATGCCACAAACGCATCTGCCTGGGACTCAAGACTCAGGGTCCAGTTGCTGTTTTATTTGGATGTCCTCAAACACACTGGAGACAATAAAGCAGCAGCTTCACCCTGCAGTGCCTGCTGTGTACATCCACCTGCAATTACCTGCAGTGCCTGCTGTATACATCCACCCGCAATCACGGCCTCAGACAGGGTGGCCAAATCTGCCTGGGCCAAGAGCTGCAGGATTCTGTGCTTGTCCCTCAAGTTTTCTAAAGCCTTCCTTCTCTCATTATTATTCTGAGGCATACTCTAGCTCTGAAATGAATATATTAAAAATGTCTGAGAAAGACCTTCACTAATCCTGAGAAGGGAAAATATCATTCTCTAGAGACAAAAGTCACATACTAAATATAGAACATTTAATAACCATTATTACTGCTACCTGATGATGCTTATAGACCAATTGAGTTGTCACTGAAATGGAGAAAGAAATGCTGGTGGTTTAAGCTTTGCAGAGAATGCATAGCCACACAAAGTTAAATGAACAGCTACAGTGATATAAAAACCTACAGGTTTCTGTCTACCTTCTCCACAAAAGGAAAGCAGCAAAAAAAAAAAAAGAAAAAAAAAATGTTTTCTGAGATAAAGTCTCACTCTGCTGCTCTGGCTGGAGTGCAGTGGCGTGATCTCAGCTCACTGCAACCTCCACCTTCCAGGTTCAAGCCATTCTCCTGCCTCAGTCTCCTGAGTAGTTAAGACAACAGGTGCGTGCCACCATGTTTGGCTAATTTTGTATTTTTGGTAGAGACAGGGTTTCACCATGTTGACCAGGTTGGTCTCGAACTTCTGAACTCCGGTGATCCACCCGACTTGGCCTCCCAAAGTGCTAGGATTACAGTCATGAGCCATTGTGCCTGGCCCCTAACTATATTTTGTTCTACAATTAGAAGTCCTTCGTGTAAATGATTTATGTATAAATATTCAATGAAGTATTGAAAACTGAAAAAAACACATTTGATAAAGTACAAACTATAATTTGGGATTTCATGTGTCTTTTAGTTGTCTTCAATAATTTCCTTAACCTTTAAAAAAAATTTCTCCTTATCTGCAAAATGGGTTTGAAAATAAATTAAAAAAAAAAAAGAAAAAAAATTTCTCCTTACTCATAAAAAGAACATTCCTTTCAACAGAGAGGGGATTTCTAAATCTCTAAGTCAAAAGCTATCATCATTGCTTTTAATAGAAAAGCATTACAAGAAAGTGACAATGAAAACTATCAAAATGTGTGAACTAAGGAACTGAGGTCAAGAAAGACAGAAGAGCATAGGACCAAGGACACAGCATGTGACATAAGACAGTGGAGGATGGCCGTGCATATTTCTCCTTCTCTAGAAGCTGTCTGAAATGTCATATCGAAGAAAATTAAAATCTCAATGCAAACACAGCTTGAAAAACAACAGAAAAAGTATAAAATATACACTTTATAGCTTTAAAAAAAAAGAAATGTAAGTAGTATAGACATACTTCAGGAAGTGGAGAGGATGTTGAGTTCTGATTAACATTCTTTAGAACATGATGTCATCCAACATCTTACTGAATTAGGACATACTAAAGTTGGCCTTACCTTTGGCTATTGTTGGCATCTGAAAAGCGATGCTGATAACTCCCACCAAATCTCCCAAGGGAATTAGGGATCTCAAAATAGACCTAATTCTGATGGCTTCTCCCTTACCAGCATGAATCAACTATACAGGGGGGAAGAAAAGAACATTAGAACAACTTCGTGACATCAATGTTACAATTCTGTCTAGGAAATCTGAAGTATGGGAATCCAAGTCCAAAATCATTTTCTGATCAGTATACGTAAAAGTTACACCTCTCTCAGAAACAGTTTCTGGCTTACCTGCAGATATTTGCTTTCTCACACAGTTGTCATTGACTTCAGCATACACCGAATTATTGATACTGTGGTCTAAGCCAGTTCATCCATTAGAACAATAGTTTTTATCCTTTTGGGGGACTGTTAAAATATACTGAGCATCTGACATGTTTATGAACATTTACCTTCCAAAATTACACGTAAGTATCTATCAATAACATGAGCAATAATAAAAGAAAAAATAAATATCATTAGACTCAACATATACTAATACTTATGGCCGAATTAGCTTCTTTCTTGCTTTGTGCTAAGAAATGAATTGCATATCCATGTCTTCCACCCTGATTTTTCCCAAGGCTCAATTTATAATGTGGAGGAAATGATGAACAGAAATCCTAACAGTTCTTTGAGACTGACATGAAGTCCCCAAGATGACTGTGAATGAAGACACAGTCAAGAATCTCAGCGAGTCTTTAGGACACATTAGGCCTGCAGAGCCAGGATGGGCATCTGTTACCTCATTACAGGGTGTGAAACTCAAGCACAATTTCTGGCGCATAGGAGGCCTCAAATAATAGGTGCAAAGATGCATAAATTTCAGAAATGCCAAGGTTGGCCCCTTAATTACTTCACTTAGTTTTGCCCCCATTAAGATAACAGAATGAAAACTTCTATGTATTAGTATACTTCCTCTTGTTTCTCTGATTTTTTTTCTGAGATGGGAAAAAGAACAAATATTGTGAGCAAGTTTTTTTCTTTTTTTTTTTGTCAGCAATCACTTCTAGTATACAAATTTTTAAGTCTGTTTCCATTTACTAAGATGAAAAAATCTTACGAGAAGCAAAGTTTAAGTTTTGATAAAAATCAAACTCCAGTTTTCTAACATTCTAACATTTCTCTATCCTGCGATTCCTCTCTGTTCACAACAGAAGAGTACATCAGGGAAGTTGTAACCTCTGGGTATGAAAAACCTGAACCATCCAAACAAACCAAAGCGAATATAGATAATAAGGGTAGGAAGAAAGATGTTTTATAAGAAAGCCCTGGCTTCATGCTTATCCCAGTTTAGAAATATACTTCAGTTCTTTACTACTCCAGCACCAGTCAGTGTGTTTCAAACACTGGGTTTGTTTCCCATAAAAGATGTGTTGGGCCTTGGCTAGGATTTTTTTTTAATGCATATAATAGAACAATACAGAATCAACTACAATAAAATAAAGAACAAAATATAAGAATATATTACAGAGTAAAAGTATTATTCCATGAAACTTCAATGTCATTAAAAGTTTCAGAAAAGACTAATCTAGGTCAAAAAGTTTCAGAAAACACTAATGTAGCCTGGGTGTGGTGGCTCACGCCTGTAATCCTAGCACTTTGGCAGGCTGAGGTGGATGGATCACTTGAGGTCAGGAGTTCCAGACCAACCTGGCCAATATGGCAAAACCCAGTCTCTACTAAAAATACAAAAATTAGCCAGGCGTGTTGGCTTGTACCTGTAGTCCCAGCTACTCAGGAGGCTGAGGCAGGAGAATTGCTTGAACCTGGGAGGTGGAGATTGCAGTGAGCCAAGACACAGCAAGACCTTGCCTCAATTAAAAAGGAAAGAAATGGGCCAGGCACGGTGGCTCATGCCTGTAATCCCAGCACTTTGGGAGGCTGAGGCGGGTGGATCACAAGGTCAGGAGTTCGAGACCAGCCTGACCAACATGGTGAAACCCCATCTCTACTAAAAATACAAAAAGTAGCTGGGTGTGGTGGCACATGCCTGTAATCCCAGCTACTTAGGAGGCTGAGGCAGGAGAACTGCCTGAACCTGGGAGGCGGAGGTTGCAGTGAGCCAAGATCGTGCCACTGCACTCCAGCCTGGGCGACACAGTAAGACTTCATCTCAAAAAAAAAAAAAAAAAAAGAAAGAAATGAAGAGGGGAGGGGAGGGTAAGGGAGGAGAGAGAAGAGGAGAGGACAGGAAACACTATGTGGTCTAAGTAGCTCTTAATATCCACCCCCTACACCTTCCCCCCTCCTTTCCGGTAAACCAATGGCAAACACATGAAGCTAAAGACACAAAAGAAAATGACTTTGGGTAGGAGGAGTTGCTTTCTGCATGTGCTATAACAGGAGAGGAAATTGCATTGAGAAAATATGTTGTTTTCTTCTTACTATGAGGGAGGCTGTGTGAGTTTCAGAGATAGATGAGTAACTAAGTATTCTATTAATGACTTGCACTGAAATCCCATTACTAATTTTTACCACCAACAAGACATTTCCAACTCAACAAACACTTGTTCAGCAATTAGACTGCAGCTATTATTTTAATGGAGCATGAAAATTATTGGTTTTGGTTGCTGTTATGCTCTTTGCCAGCTATAGATGTCTTAACATAGAGAAATCAGGATTGCCGTTCCCGAATCCCCAGGCACTCACATGCATCTCAGGAGCACAGCGTCCCAACAGGTCAATCAAAGCTGCGTAGAAGGTCATGATTGCGTTCCCCATGTGGATAGTGTCATCTTCCTCCTCCTCCGTATCACTTTCATGGATGTTTTAAGAGAAAGAGAAAGCAAATGGGATAACTGGCATTTCATGTTTATTACATATCTCTCTGAGGAAAGGGACTACTAGGTAATACATTATTCTTCTGATACGTTTCATATATGTTGTAAATGTAGAGCTTGACTTTTTTTTTTTTTCAGAGGGAGTCTCATTCTGCCACTCAGGCTGGAGTCCAGGGGCATGATCTTGGCTCACTGCAACCTCCGCCTCCAGGGTTCAAGCAATTTTCCTGCCTCAGCCTCCTGAGTAGCTGAGATTACAGGCTCACACCACCACGCTCGCCATATTTTGTATTTTTATAGAGGTGGGGTTTCACCATGTTGCTCAGGCTGGTCTTGAACTCCTGACCTCGTGATCCACCCACCTTGGTCTCCTAAAGTGCTGGGATAACAGGCATGAGCCACCGCCCCTAGCTGAGCTTGACATTTTCAAGGGGGAATAACAACTGGTAAAAGATCAGACTTGAGACTGTATCACCAAGAACACATCTGTGGAAATTTTAGTATTAAGATTCCTTTGAAGGGTTCTTTTCCTTTCTAGAGGTAGTGCATTAACAAAGAAAATAATTGACAGAAGGACATGTGAGCTTAGACTATGTCTATAAATGGCACACATATAAAAGTGACAAAGATGTCATGTAAGGTCACATGTAAGGCATCCAGTACAGTGCTTTGCCCAGAGTGAGTACTTTATAAATGTCATTGCAGTTGCTCACCTACCTCTGTAACAACTACTCAACCTCCTGCAACCCCCACCAAAGAATCCAATCTATCTCCCTCCCCATCTCCGTAGGGAAAACATAATTACATATTCTCTTGCTGATGAGAGCCAAATCGGGAATGGTCCTGGAGGCTCACATCCTTCCTCCTTGGCAACTCAGCAGACAGCCGCCTGCACTGAATACAGCAGTCTGGAGAGTGACAGTGAGGCCTTGAATGACAACCTCACTCCTGGGCATGCAAAGGGGTCTGTGAGGCCCTCAGGTGTACCCTTGCTAGTGTGGTCCTTGGCCAGAGTTCTCTGGATACATTTTCTACTACTGAGAGAACCTAAGAGCTTCCTGGTTCCTTCATGGGTAACTGATCAGCATGTAGCATGGGGTGTGTGTGTGTTTGTGTGTGTGTGTGTGTGTGTGTGTGTGTGTGTGTTTGTGTGTGTGTGTGTGTGTGTTTGTGTGTGTGTGTGTGTGTGTGTGTGTGTGTGTTTGTGTGTGTGTGTGTGTGTTGGGAGTGCTCATTCTTGCTTGAGGAGTACCCCCAGTCTGCAAATCTGGCCATGGTGCATGTGGAACATTTATGTCTAGTTTATATGTAAAAGTAAAAGAGTTTGCAGGATTGAGTGCCCTCTATTGCTTTTTTGTTCAGAAATGTGCCTCAGTAAAGCTCTATGTTATATCTTCACCAGAGGCACTAGCAGTGTGGGTACGTGACCCCCCCAGGACGACATTCACTTAAACAGACAAACATCACCCCGGGATTTACTTATGTCCATTACTGGAATCTAGTATTAACAATGTATACCTACAGATAAATGTAAGATAGTAACTGCGTCCCGTATGTGTCTCCTATACCTTAACCAAGCATTATCTTCCTCAGAGTGACATCTTTTCTAGATTTTACCATCACGCCAGTTTAGTCAAGCCTCCCTTTCATTTGCGAAAGGTCTCTAATTATAAAATCTCATTCTAACTACCTTCCCACTAAACTCCAGTCCAATCCCAAAGGTTCACCTCGTATCATTTAGAACAACTCACTTTGCCCTAGCTCCCCTGAGAAAATTCATAAGATGCATCTCTTACAATCTAAATTTCTCTCTGCTAAATCTACACAATCTTCTTCAGCTCTCTTTGTTCATTCAAACTATTCCAGCAGCAAATTCCATTCATTTTTCCAAATCTAAGACATTACATTTGCAAAAGCAGAAATCTTCAGTACCACAAGTTATACTGCAATTCATAGGATGCAGAATGTATTTTGTAAAATTTCACATTAAGTAGTATGGATCACTCGTGAGGGTGTATATATTAGACCTACAGTGTTTTGCTGGATCCGCTGTTTGGTGAGGGACCATCTCGGGAAGGATCCTCAGCGATTTTGATGGCTTCTTCCATTGCTGCAAGAAGACCATTCCCACCTTCTCCTCTCAAAGCAGGACCAAAACACTCAGGCCTCCGAATAAGCAATCTCACCACAACATTTGCATTTTCTTCCACACTCTCCCCTAAAGTAGAATAGGGAAGATAAGTAAACAAATATGATTACATGGATGCTCTGAACAAATAAATGTTATACTAATCATTTCCTATTTATAAGAATAACCAACAATATACTAATAAAGCCAAAACGTAACCCAAATTACTAGCTTTAGGTATACAAGACACGGTAAATTTATTTTCTTGCATTAATTTTCAGAGTAAAGCATTATGGAGGCATAAACTATTGATTTGCACTAACTTGCTATTATTAGAGAATAATGTCATTATCCAAACTATTATTAGTATTCAAAATAAAAAATTCATGAGAACTTAGGTGCCTAAAAATATTAATTTAAATAATGAAAGAACTATATAAACAAATATTGTATTATAAGTGATTACTGTGGAAAAAACACTATTGATTATAAAATATGTGTTTTCTTTATTAATATTTTCTTCATGAAAGTGCTGGGATAAATCCTTACTATATATACATATCTATATGCAGTTTTAATAATAACCCAAAAGACCTCAAGTAATCAAGTCCTACCATTACAGAAGACAGCAAATCTGAGAAAGTCAAGATATCTCTCTCCTTCCACTGGATTCCACCCAATGTCTGGATAACCCTTAGATACCAGCATCTGGCAACTTTGCAGTCCACAACCAGCCAAATAACGAACCACCTGCAAACAACATGATTAACAAAGGGTTATCCCTTGGATGAAAAGTCATTCGATGCTTACATTGGATACGGTAAAGGACATCCTCAACGGATGCTTTTAAACGAATGCATTTTTGCAAGTTCTTTTTAATCTCATGATAATTCACTTGAACTCCCTTTAGTAAAACCTTAACTTTAGAAATATTTAAATATTGTCATAAAGTGGCATCATAATAAAAATATTTGTGATCCTGCCATAAGCTTTGGTTCTGAAAACTCTCTCTAAGAAGACATTCATTTTAATGAATGCCACAGATGCATCTGTCTGGGGCTCAAGACTCACGGATTGGCTCCAGTTGCTCCTTAAACACACTGGAAACAATAAAGCAGCAGCTTCACCCCACAGTGCCTGCTGTGTACATCTACCCGCGATTACTGTCTTAGACAGGGCAACCACGTCTGCCTGGGTGGCAGAAGCTGGCAGACATGGTTGTAGGAGCTGGCTGCAGGAGCTGCAAAATTATGTGTAAAACTATGAAAGAAAAATACTCCAAATTTTATAGCATCTAATTTGAGGCCCTTACCGACTAAAGTTATAGATTTCAAAAATGTCTAATGACCTCTGGTGTAATGTAAAAACTGAATCCACCCACGATATCAAAAGATCTGAGATGCAAAGACATTTTAAAGAGAGAAATCATTTCCAAAGTATATATCAACTTAATGGGGAAACAGGTATAAGAGAATACATAAAGAGAGAAAACATAAGATCACAGTCAAATATCCTTGGTTCAAATCAGATGCACAGCATTTACTGGACACCTCACTTTGAGCAAGTTACTCTTACTTTTTAAGCCAAGGTGTCAGTGTCGAGGAAATTTCTAACAAGATGACCCACTTTTCGGTATTGATGAAATTGGCACAGGAAATATTTTTGACTGGCTTTTCCTCTTAAAATACTTTTGTTGTATATGAATGCTGGTTCTCTAGAATATTTCATAAGAAATTCAATTTTAAAAGAAATCCCTAAAGAAGTCATTATCAATGGAAGTGAGACTGTTAGAGGAGCCACTTATCAAGCAAACTGAGTTATATCCCGCTCAAGTTAAATCAGTTTCAAAAAGAAATAAGTAATACAGCTAAAAACGTTTTATATCAACTATAGTGGAACAAGAGAACTGAGGTACAATAAAATCATCTATTTGACATGTAAATTCAATGAGCTTTGAAAGATGTAGACATCTGTGAAAGCATATCATAATCCAGATGCAGAACATTTCCATCACTCCTCAGAGCTCCCTGGTCCCTTGGCAGTTCCTTTCTCCCACCTAGCTCTAGACAACCTGTTTTCTCTCACTACAATTTAGCTTGCATTTTCTTTTCTTTCTTGTCTTTTTTTTTTTTTTTTTGAGATAGAGTCCAGCTCTGTCACTCAGGTTGGAGCACAGCGGCGCTATCACAGCTCACTGCAACCTCTGTCTCCCAGGTTCAAAGGATTCTCCTGCCTCAGCCTCTCAAGTAGCTGGGATTACAGGTGTCCGCCACCATGCTCAGCTATTTTTTTTTGTATTTTTTAGCAGAGATGGGGTTTTATCATGTTAGCCAGGATGGTCTTGATCTCCTGACCTCATGATCCGCCCGCCTCGGCCTCTAGAACACTTGTGCATGTAACCATGCAGTATATATCTTTCTGTGCCTGGCTTCTTTCACTTAGCATATGATTTTGAGATTCATTCACATTGTAGCATGTGTCAGTACTTCATTCTTTTTTATTATGGAATGACATTTCACTGTATATGGGTATACCACAGTGTTATTTATCAACTAATATATTGATGATAGGTATTCAAGTTGTTTGCAGTTTTTGGCTATGATGAATACAACTGTTATAAACATTCATGCCCAAATCTTTGTGTGGACATATCTTTTCCTTTCTATTGGGTACATTCTTAGCAGTGGAAATGCTAGGCATATAATTTATGGTATGCATATGTTTAACTTGTTAAGGAACTGCCAAACTTCTTTTCACGCTGACTGTACCACTACTCATCACAAGAGTTCTAGCTGCTCCTTGTCCTCCTCAACATTTGATATTGTCAGCCATTTTCATATTAGCCATTCTAATGAGTGTGCAGATTAAAAGATTTTAAGCAATATATGGGGTAAACATGTCCTGAGGTGTCTCAGAGATACAAGACTTTGTGATCCTGGACTGGTATGTCTGGAAGATTTGGGGAAGCGTTTCACTCTTTCATGTCTTCAACAGAGCCATACACTGTATGCCCAGTGCTGAAGCTGTTGTCTAAAGCTGGGACAAAACAGTTAATAACAGAAAAAAACCACTTTGACCTTCCTGGCTTGACATCTTAGTAGGGGATGATTTTTCTTTTGGGGGGGGAGTTTTGCTCTTGTTGCTCAGGCTGACGTGCAATGGCACAATCTTAGCTCACCGTAACCTCCACCTCCCAAGTTCAAGTGATTCTCCTGCCTCAGCCTCCCAAATAGCTAGGATTATAGCATGTGCCACCATGCCTGTCTAATTTCGTATTTTTAGTAGAGACAGGGTTTCACCATGTTGGTCAAGCTAGTCTCGAACTCCCAACCTCAGGTAATAGCCCGCCTTGGCCTCCCAAAGTGCTGGGATGACAGGCGTGAGCCACAACGCCCAGCCTAGGGGATGAATTTTTTAAAATACATAACTACGTAGACTTCAATTAAATATATTTATTTTAAATATAATTATATTAATATATATTTAAAACATAAGTTTATATAAATATAGATAAAACAAAAGTACATATTTGTGTATATAGCATACAGATATATACATTTCCAATGGTTGAAAATTAAGCAGTAAAAGAAACAGGAATAGTTTAAGGAAGTAGAGTAAGCTTTCCATTTTACACAGCATGGACATGGAAGAGTTGATCAAGAAGGTGACTTAGGAGCATTGACTGGAAGAATGCCTAGAAAGAGCCATGATGATATCTTGGGTAAGGATACTGCACATGGTTGGAACAGCAGACGCAAAGGCCCTGAGGCTGAGCACAGCTGGCATGTTCCAGCTACAGCAAGGGGACAAGTGTGGCTGAAGCACAGAGAGAGAGTGCAGGAGAGCTGCAGGAGACGAAGTCAGGCTGATTTGTAGGATCAGATGGCATAGGAGCTATTGTAACATCTCTAGCTTTTACTGGGAGTAAGACAGAAAGTCTCTGGGGAATGCTGGATGGATGATTGGCATGATCTTTTTAAGAGGGTCACTTTGGCTGATAAGGGAAGAACAGATTCCAGAGGAGCAAGGAAAAAAATAAGGTGACTACTTAGAATACTGTTGCAACTATAGCTGGGTGCAGTGGCTCATGCCTGTAATCCCAGCACTTTGGGAGGCTGAAGCAGGTGGATCATGAGGTCAGGAGTTCAAGACCAGCCTGGCCAATATGGTGAAACCCCGCTTCTACTAAAAATATAAAAAAATAGCCGGGCGTGGTGGGATGCGTCTGTTGTCCAAGTTACTCAGGAGGCTGAGGCCAGACAATCACTTGAAACTGGGAGGCAGAGTTTGCAGTGAGCTGATTACACACTCCAGCCTGGGCAACAGAGTGAGACTCCATCTCAAAAACATTTTAAAAATTTTAAAAAAGAATACTATTTGCAACTACAATACAGGGAAAGTGTCTCTAAATGCTGATAGCCACACATGTGGCTTAATATCTTTGGAGCACATGGTTTTAAGATATCGCCGATGCTTTGTGCTAGGATACATAAAGCATATGTGATACAAAATACACATACGAGATGTCAAAATCACCTTTCTAAATACCAAAACTGTATGATTAAGTCGAAAATGACAGCAGACATCATGAAAAGACAAAACCACATAAGAAAACAGATACAGAAAGGTGGCTCTCATTCCACAGGAAAACATTTGTGATCAGAGAAAATTCATTTTTTCAAATTTCTTGTTCTTCGTAAAGTCTAACTACAATATAATGTACAGTAGAATTATGTACAACGTAATATATAACATTATATGGTGTGTAATGTAAATTATAATATACTTTAATTCTACTGTCACTATAACATCTTGTGTTGGTACAAAATTAATTGCAGTTTTGGCCATCCTGTTTCATTGCAAAAAGCACAATGACTTTTGCACCAACCTTAGTTATATTTAAAATATTGAGAAAGAACCATGAAAAAGGATAATTCAAACAAACACACAGGGCAGGAACACTGCTCACCTTTTCTAGATCTGGCTCACGCAGAGCTAATGCTAGTTCATTATTATCCATCACCGAAGCTGCGGCCACATCCAGCGGTGTGGAACCTCTCATAGCTGGGGAGGCTGTTAATTCGAATGAAGAGGAAATGTAACCTGGATTGTGCTGTAACTATAAACTCCATATAAAAATTCACTACCTCCTAAAATTGAATTTCTAAACACCATACATAGTGTACCCCTCTACAGTGTTTACAAAGTTTAACTTTTTAAGTATTTTTTTCAATGACAAAAATTGTATATATTGTGCACTTATTTTGAAATATATGTATAGTTTGCAGAATGACTCAGTTGAGCTAGTTAACGTATGTATTACCTCACATCTCACATACTCTTTTGTGTGGTGAAAACACTCAAAATCTGCTCTGGCAGCAAGTTTTAAGAATATTATACATTGTTATCAATTATAGTCACTATGCTATATAAAAGAGCTTTTGAACTTATTCCTCCTACCTAACCAAAATTTTGTATCCTTGAACATCTCCCCATCCATTCCTCCCCACACCTGGTAATCACTATTCTACTCTGTTTCTTTTTTTCTTTTCTTTTCTTTTCTTTTCTTTTTTTTTGAGATGAAGACTCGCTCTGTTGCCCAAGCTAGAGTGCAGTGGCATGATCTCAGCTCACTGCAACTTCCGCCTCCTGGGTTCAAGTAATTCTCCTGACTCAGCCCCCCAAGTAGCTGGGACTACAGGCACGCACCACCATGCCCAGCTAATTTTTGTTTTTTCAGTAAAGACAGGGTTTTACTGTGTTGGCAAGGCTTGTCTCAAACACCTGACCTCGTGATCAGCTTGCCTCTCCCTCCCAAAGTGCTGGGATTACAGGCATGAGCCACCACACCTGGCCTCTACTCTCTGTTTCTAGGAGTTCAACTTTAATTTTAGAGTCTACATGAAAGTGAGATCATGCGGTATTTGTCTCTCTACACTTAGCTTATTTCATGTAATGTAATATCCTCCAGGTTCATCCATGTTGTTGAAAATGACAGGATTTCCTTCTTTTTCTTAAGGCCAAATAGCATTCCATTGTGAATATATATCACCTTTTTCCTATCCATTCATCCATGGATGAACACCTAGGTTGATTCCATATCTTGGCTATTGTGAATAACGCTGCAATGAACATGGAAGTACAGATACCTCTTTGACATACTGATTTCATTTCCTTTGGATATATATCCAGAAGTAAAACTGTTAGATCATAAGGTAGTTTAAATTTTTTGAGGAATCTCCTTAATGTTTTCCAAAATGGCTGTAGTAATTTATATTCTCAGCAACATGTGTAAGCGTTCCCTTTTCTCCACACCCTTGACAACACTTACTATCTTTCATCTTTTCAATAATAGGCATCCTAACAGGTGTGAGGTGATATCTCACTGTGGTTTCTATTTGCACTCTGCTGACGGTTAGTGATGTTGAGCACTTTTTCATATACCTATTGGCCAACTGCATGTCTTCTTTTGTGAAATGTGTTTTCAGGTCCTTTGCCCATTTTTTAATAAAACATTTACTTTTTTTTTTTTTTTTTCTTTTTTGAGGTAAGAGTCTTACTCTGTCAGCCAGGCTGGAGTGCAGTGGTACCATCTCAACTCACTGCAACCTCCACCTCCCGGTTTCAAGCACTTCTCCTGCCTCAGCCTCCTGGGTGGCTGGGATTACAGGTGTGTGCCACCACACCCAGCTAATTTTTGTATTTTTAGTAGAGACAGGGTTTCACAATGTTGGTCAGGCTGGTCCCGAACTCCTGACCTTGTGATCTGCCCACCTCAGCCTCCCAAAGTGCTGGGATTACAGGCGTGAGCCACTGTGCCCGGCATGACATTTATTTTTTAAATGTAAGATGTATAATATTTTAATCTTACAGATGAAATAAAAGTCATTTACTTACCAAGACCAACACTGCTGTTTTCCAGTAAGTAACTGAGATGATCAAACATAGCTTTTTGATTCTGCCTACTTATACGACAGAAGTAACAGAGAAAACGGCAACAGTTGGCCACCATCTTGGGAAAGGTGATTTCCTACAGAGAAAGCATGTCATTAGCTACTGAAAGCAAATGTTCTTTATAAAATTGAATTCAGAAGTTGAAGTCTCAATCACATCGTCAATTCCTGTGTGCCCATGTGTGCCAAACTTCAGATACTAAAGATCTTCCAATGATTTACCTCATCCTTGAACCAATGAAAATAAGCCTGGTACTAATTCAGAAACTTCATTACCATCAATGGGTTGGATTAGAAATTGATTTATTACCCTATTCTCAAAGGTGACAGGCAGATTCATTTGTGATGTGTTACCACCACTATCAGCTATGCTTCCATGGGAAATTATATAATCTCTTTTATTCTGTTGGTATAATATGGATAATACTTACTTTTGGTAAGGGGTAGGAGAGTGAATTCACTGAGATAATTTCTGAGAAATATATAGTTGAGTACTTGGCACATATAGGATGTTCTTATCAGTATTAATATTAGTAGAATTGCTGATTTCAGGGATTTACAACTTTCCTGATTTGCACCCTCATGAGATGATTTTCTGGACTGGAAGGCCTGCATGTTTGACCCCACCAAACATATCTTCCTTGAAACCAAATATTACCATAGCGTACCCCAGATACTCTCTGGAGTTCTTCTATAATAAAGTACTATATATTATGAAAAGCCTTCTAAGCCTGTCTAACTGGTAAACAGACTGATTATATGAAATGTGGGTTTATTTCAATATTGCGAAAAATATCCCCTAAGGTTTAAAGTATCAAAATATATTTTCATATCAGAGGTTATGAAATTATACTGATTATATAAAGTTTTTTTATGATACTACTCCTAATTTAGTTTTTGAGAACATTAAGTTGTGGTCACTTAAAAGTTCACTTTAGAATTCTACAACAAATACATTCAAGAGCATTATCATCAAATCTCAATCCAGATTGGAAATTAAGGGAAACCAGCTAATTTCTGTATCACGGAGGATGGCTGGGTCTGAAGAACATGCTTGTGTCATGGACTGGTAATGTGATGATAAATGACTTACAATTCAAAATTTAAAATAAATTAATACATATACTAACTTTTATCTTTCTAAGTATCTAAATATCCCCTAAAGGAGACACTTCAGTTTCTAACTATCCCCTAAAGGAAAATAATTTAGGAGACAAAAAATTACACAGCATAAGACTGGAGATTTTGATCAAAATCAAGGAAAATAAAAAAGAGTAGCACATCCAACTCTCTAATGTTTGTGTGTTTTTGTCAAAAAGTGTCCTTTATAAACAGGCATCCTAAGAGGATTTAAGAAATTCTCTTTGAGAATCTGCAATCTATATACTCCAGGAGATGATACTAAATAGCATGTCAAGAACCAATGACTTTACCTTGGACTCTCCACCTCCAAGGACGTTCACCATGACCTCCATCACAGTCTCGTGCATCCCCAGAGCCCTCATGAGATTAGGGTGCTGGTAAAACACTTTGTTATTCATAATATCCCTAGAAAGGAAAACGGAGGTATAGGGTAAAGCTCAGAGCATCGTTTAGTTACCCAAGATTCTCATAACTCTTTTAGAAATAATTTGTGTGAGTCAAAAAGCAAAAGCAATCACAGTATTTAATAAGTCACAAAAGTTAATGAATGTAATTAATTGAGTTTTCCTCAAAAATACTGATCATTTACCAAAACTGGTAGACAAGTATCTATTCTTTTTAATTGTAACCAATACAGTAAATATGTAAACAGTTAATATGAAACATATTTTGGACACATCTTCCTAATTTTATGGATATCCAACTATGCGTCCAACCTTGTTATGTACAAAAATATGAATTAGTGTTATACCATGTTTACATAAAAAATATTCATATATAAGTATCTCTGCTTTTCATATATATGCTTATTGTTAGTACTACATTCAGCATTGTATACTGAATGTATAATTATAATAGTGTTATTTCTTATTACATTCATATTGTCATTTTAGCAAATACTCTAAGGGATTTATATTCTCCAAGAGAAACTGAGTATACATGAAGTCCAGGTATAAGTGATCTAACTCAGTAAAATGGGCATCCAGTTTCAAAAAACAGTATTAGGTGACACTTAAAATGTCTCATATTATCATTAATGCATTACATATTCTTGCAATATGTGTGTAAGGAATTCCTAAGGGTCATAACGTTCAGGAGAAAGTATCATTCATTGCAAATAAAGAGTTCTGTCGATTTCTATTTTAACATAAATCAAATCAATGCCAAGAGTCTCTTCTATAAAACATTTCCTTGTCAGATCTATAGCAAGAAAACCTCCAAGAAAATTGAAACTTTTCTTCAAATTATTTTCTTTAATTGAATTACTCACCAATTAATTTAGTCAAATGCAAAACTTTAGTTACTCTGGCTGTATCAAGAAAGTGGGATAGCATGATTTTTGTAGTTACTATTTTTAAGGAAGAGGGCTTTTAGACAGCATAGCTCAGAAAAACAGCTTGATGTCCAGGTCTAATATAGGTCTGACTTATTTCATGCAAGAACAAACTAAGGTAAACAAAGGCAGCTTTTTCCTTTTTACTGTCTCATTAATTCAAATCTTTGAACAAAGTAGCTTGATTTTAAAATCTTATTTGCTTTTAGTTTTAGGTAATTAAATAGATTTATAATTCTCCTCCCTAGCAGTCAGGCTGTCATTTACTAAGAATGTCTTTTGTGTTGAATATTTCAAATATCACAAAAAGAAGCATTTTGCTATTTAACATCATTTTGAGTTTTATCACTAATGGATGATTTATTTTTTTAATGGCACATATTACTGTTGTGAAAGAATGTGATCTCCATTTCATGGAAGGCTTTCTTTTTCATTCGGTTAATTAAGGTAACTTCTTATAAGAGGCTTCCCCAGGTTAGATTTAAATGTTAGTACTCAAATAAGACCTATGCTCATACAATTGTAAAGACTACAGTATTTGTTTTTCTCAGTTGGCTTTTCTGATTTCCCTCTCAGTCCCATTAGTATATTTATTTTTAGTGTGCCAACAATTACCATGAATTTGTAATAGAAACTTTCAGTCCATTTTTATAATTTTAAATACTGAATAGGTCCATGAGCAATATGCAATATTGTTTTCTGAGTTAAAATGTATAGAAATAATATGAAACAATCTGTATCATTACACACTTGTTTTCTTTCCTCAGGATTATATTTGAGTTCTGTCAAAGAAAAAACTTGGTATTCTATTTTATTCCTCTTTTTCAAAGAACTAGCTCTAAGTCTCTTTGATTAACTTTATTGTTTCTTTGGTTCTATTTTATTTATGTAGCAGTTATGTTTATTGTCTCCTCTTTTGCCTGAGATCTATGTAACTACATTAGCTTTCTTTCTTCTGCTAAATATTTATCTTATCAGTGTTTAACATCCTGTCTTCCAGACTTCTACATTTTTATGTTTAGGTATTTTTCTTTCTTTTTTTTTTTTTTTTTTTTTTTTTTTTTTTTTTTTTTTTTTTTTTTTTTTTTTTTTTTTTTTTTTTTTTTTTTTGAGACAGTCTCACTCCGTCACCAGGCACCAGGCTGGAGTGCAGTGGCACGACCTTGGCTCACTGCAACCTCCGCCGCCCGGGTTCAAGCAATTCTCCTGCCTCAGCCTCCCAAGTAGCTGGGACTACAGGCGCACGCTACCACGCCCAGCTAATTTTTTTGTATTTTTAGTAGAGACGGGGTTTCACCATGTTGACCAGGATGGTCTCGATCTCTTGACCTCGTGATCCACCTGCCTCGGCCTCCCAAAGTGCTGGGATTACAGGTAGGTATTTTTCTTAGGAACATCATACAGCTTAATACACATAATTTTTATCATTGTTATGATCTTGATTCCATCTCAGTTTTTCTTTATTTTTAATTAAGTTCTTGAATGTTTTAGATATTTAGGGGGTACAAATGCAGATTTCTTATGTGCATATATTTCTTCATGGTGGAGTCTTGGCTTTTACTGTATCAGAAAAAAGCCTGGGCTGTGGGTGTACCATCACCTGAGTAGTGAACACTATCCAACAGGTAATTTTTCCATCTTTTTTCAAATCCCTAAACTATACAAGCTTATTATTAATGACTGCTTAGATTTACACACGTATAAATCAGTAGTATAGTCAAAAAAACTTATTGCATCCCATTCTTTCTCTCTGAATTCCATTTTCTTCTCCCTAATGAATATATTAAAATTTAGCATAAAAATTTTAGAAGGTCCTCCAATGAGGGACTGTAAGTCAATATTCTGAAACATCTTTGTTTATCCTCACTCTTGAATATGGGATATTAACTTTAACCCCCAAATCCACATGAAACACAAGCTCATGATGCTGAATTCTCAGAAAAGTTGTTCCCCCTACCCCTTCTTTTTCCAAGGCCGAGTAGGTACAGATAAGCCTCCTTATCATTTCCTGCTCATATTTCCCACTATCCACCTTGCGTTTCAATGTGTTTTTAAATTTTTTAATGGTTTAACCACCAAATAGATTTATAGATCAATGTGTTTTCACTGTCCTATGATTTAATATATTATTGTAGATTACTATGAGACTTTAAAAAAAATCTGAAAGATATGGCTGTGTGCCACACTGTAAAATCAGTCACATTTCATTGCTGAGCAATTTTCTAATTTAGCTAAATTTTGTTTCTATCTCTAGAAAAACAACAATTTAGCATCATGATCATACAATCCAGACAATAGATTTGTATCAAAAAATGACAAAGAAAACATTTATAAGACAAAGGGTTGTAGTAGTTAAATAATTTACCCTAATCCACGAATCATAAGCTTCTCTTCTTCTTTGCCCATTCTCACACTCAGCAGGGATCGAATCTGACCAAGGGACGCCAGCAAGTTGATGGTATCCTCCACGGAAACACCATTTATTGTGTAGGTCTTTGGCAGGGCCCGAACAAGACCCCCAATGCCGTCATACTGCCGATGGAGCAACACAAACATGGCCCTCACCAGCTCGGGGTCTTCAATGACAGACTCCTGAGCCCACCGGACCATGGTCTCAGAGATCAGCTGCTGCAGAGTGCCTGCAAAGTCATTATGGAGATTTTTTAAAAGAAAAATAAGAGATGACAAATCAGTTGGACATTTCATCTCCATATCCTGTAGCCCCAAATTGGTATTTCTCTTTGTACCAGACTTGAAAAGGCTATAGATATTCTTTGAAGAAAATAACCTTCATTGGATAATATATATTTCAATACAGATCAGTTACAATCATGCAAGGATAAAAAAAAATACAAACCTTTCCTTAAAACCCATTCTTATATTTAAAAAAGCTATAGTTATATCACTTTTTCAAAATTACTATTGGCAATTCATATGTAATTGAAGGTATGGCAATTAACATAAGGTATCCTATTACTTTTATTTGTTTTGTTCTATTCTTTTCTTCCCAGGCCTGACATCATTTACCCTTACAAAGTTCAGTCACGGACATTCAAAAAGTAATCTGCTTATCTAACTGTCTCCTATGTTGAGTAATTTGCACTAGTGGCCACATGTAATTATGTTTTCACTTAAAATTGTATTCATATTTGTCATTTAAAAGTCTTCAAAAGATTTGATTGTGAATTTATATTAAAGTGAGAAGTTATTACATACATAGATTACTTGAAACATAACGTGAAACGTACATTTAAAAGCCATAGAAACTTCCAAATCTTTTCTTTCTTTCTTTCTTTTTTTTTTTTTTTTTGAGACAGTCTCTCTCTCTGTCACCCAGGCTGGAGTGCAGTGGCGTGACCTCCGCTCACTGCAACCTCCGCCTCCTGGGAGGCTGAGGCAGAGAATTACTTGAACCTGAGAGTTGGAGGTTGTAGTGAGCGGAGGTCGCACCACTGCACTCCAGCCTGGGTGACAGAGAGAGAGACTGTCTCAAAAAAAAAAAGAAAAAGAAAAAGAAAGAAAGAAAGAAAGAAAAGATTTGGAAGTTTCTATTGCTTTTAAATGAACGTTTCACCCTATGTTTCAAGTAATCTTTTATGTATGTAATAACTTTTCACTTTAATATAAATTCACAATCAAATCTTTTGAAGATGGCCGGGCGCGGTGGCTCATGCCTGTAATCCCAGCACTTTGGGAGGCTGAGGCGGGTGGATCACGAGGTCAAGAGATCGAGACCATCCTGGTCAACATGGTGAAACCCCGTCTCTACTAAAAATACAAAAATTAGCTGGGCATGGTGGCACGTGCCTGTAGTCCCAGCTACTCGGGAGGCTGGGGCAGGAGAATTGCTTGAACCCAGGAGGCGGAGGTT
>PVKV010010075.1:0-12433 GCA_004027835.1 Alouatta palliata
GGTTCAAGCAATTCTCCTGCCTCAGCCTCCCGAGTAGCTGGGACTACAGGCACGTGCCACCACGCCCAGCTAATTTTTGTATTTTTAGTAGAGACGGGGTTTCACCATGTTGACCAGGATGGTCTCGATCTCTTGACCTCGTGATCCACCCGCCTCGACCTCCCAAAGTGCTGGGATTACAGGCGTGAGCCACCGCGCCCGGCCTATTTTTGTTTTTGATGTGAGCTTTTTTTTTTTTTGAGATGGAGTCTCACTCTGTAGCCCAGGCTGGAGTGCAGTGGCACAATCTCGGCTCACTTGCAACCTCCGTCTCCTGGGTCCCGGTTCAAGCAATTCTCCTACCTCACCCTCCTAAGTAAATGACGTTACAGGCATGAGCCACCATGCCCAGCTAATTTTTTTATTTTTTAGTAGAGATGGGGTTTCACCATGTTGGCCAGTCTGGTCTTGAACTCCTGATCTTGTTATCAGCCCACCTTGGCCTCCCTGGGATTACAGACATGAGCAACTGAACCTGGCCTTAATGTGAGCTTTTGATGTGAATTAGAGGTTAATGTTCTTTTAAAAAATATTATGTTAATATTCTTTTTTAAAAAACTGTATGGAATCACTTGAACTCAGGAGTTTAAGACTAGCCTGGGCAACATGGTGAAACCCCATCTCTACCAAAAATACAAAAATTAGCTGGGCATGATGGCATGTACCTTTGGTCCCAGCTAGTCAGGAGGCTAAGGTGGGAGGGTCGCTTGAGCCTAGGAGCAGAGGTTGCAGTGAGCTAAGATTGTGCCACTGCCCTCCATCCAGCCTGGGTGACAGAGCAAGACCTCAAAAAAATTCCGTCTAAAAAAAAAAAAAAAATCCATGTGATACCCAGGACTTTGTAGTGAAAAGATCCCTTTTCTCACTGAACTGTGCTGCACATATGGGTCTCTCTGGACTGTTAGATTTAACTGATTTGTTTCTTTTTCTTTGCTCCAATAACCATATTGGCATAATTGCAGTAGCTTTATAGTAACTGTTGATATCTGGTAATGTTAAGCCTTTTGTTCTTCAAGATTGTCTTAGCTATTCTTAGTCTTTTACCTGGGAATTCTTAGACTTTTGCCTGGGAATTTTATGGAATTGTACTGAATCTACAGATCAAAAGTCAAAAAGACTTGAGATTTTATAGTAATGAATATTCCAATCTGTGAACATGATGACCTTTTCAATTATTTGTATCCTCTTAGTTTCTTTCAAAAATATTTTATTTTATTTTATTTTTATTTTTATTTTTTGAGATGGAATTTCGCTCTTGTTGCCCAGGCTGGAGTGCAATGATATGATCTCAGCTCACCGATCTCAGCTCACTGCAATCTCTGCCTCCCAGGTTCAAGCGATTCTCTTGCCGCAGCTTTCTGAGTAGCTGGGATTACAGGCATGAACCACCATGCCCAGCTACTTTTGTATTTTTAGTAGAGATGGGGTTTCTCCATGTTGGTCAGGCTGGTCTCGAACTCCCGACCTCAGGTGACCTGCCTGCCTCAGCCTCCTAAAGAGCTGGAATTAGGGCGTGAGCCACTGTGCCCGGCCTCAAAAATATTTTGTCTTCTGTGTAGAAATCTTACACATCTTTCCTTAAGTGTATTCCTAGATATTTGGTGATCATAAATGAGGGTTCTAAAATTTGACTTTCCAAAGTTTGTTACAGGTTGTTTCATTTCCACCCCAGCTGGGGCGTACTTGGGGTATACCACAGGTCTGTTCTGGCGCCAGCTGCCTGGGGTGTTACCATCATCGGATTCCACAGGTTTAAGGTTTCTGCCCTCCCCAAGAATACCCACTTGTGGTTTCTTTTTTGGAGAAAAACACTGGCTTCACCATATTGCCCAGGTTGGTCTCAAACTCCTGACTTCAAGCGATCCTCCCACCTTGGCCTCCCAAATTGCTGGGAATACAGGCATGAGCCACTATGTCTGGCCTCACTTGTGTACTTCTAACCAACCGACTCTGTGTTTGGGAGTTCTCATGACCTCAGGTTCAGTAATTCACTAGAACAATTCACGAAACTCAGGAGTGTTACACTTAGGATTACAGGTTTTTGTTTTGTCTGTTCTATTTTTTCAAGAGACAGGGTCTTGTTCTGTTGCCCAGGCTGGAGTGCAGTGGCTCAATCATAGCTTACTACAGCCTCAAACTCCTGGGCTCAAGTGATCCTCTGCCTTGGCCTCCCAAAATGCTGGGATCACATGCTTGAGCCACCGTGCTCAACCTTGATTATAGTTTTATTTTGAAGGATACGCATAGGATGAGGCTTGGTCTGTCCTAGAAGAGCTTCAGGCCCTCTGCCTGTGATGTCAAGGCACTATCTCTAGGTACCTTAAAGTGTTCCCCAACCAGGAAGCTCAGTGAGCTTTGGGGTCCAGAGTTATCCGGACCTCATTACATACTCGTGATTGATTAAGTCATTCACCACAAGATTGAACCTAATCTGTAGACCCCTCCCTTCCCTGGAGGCAGGGCAATTCAAAGCCCAAACTGGATAATCTTCTGCCTGGTCTTCCTGCTGACCAGTCCCCATCCCAAGCTATCTAGGAGCCCACCCTGAGTCACTTATCCACATAACAAAGACACTTCTATTACTCAGAAAATTCCAAGGGGGGCCTGGCATGGTGGCTCACACCTGTATTCCTAGCACTTCGGGAGGCCAAGGCAGGCGGATCATTTAAGGTCAGGAATTCAAAACCAGCCTGGCTAATACGATGAAACCCTGTCTCTACTAAAAATACAAAAATTAGCTGGGTGTGGTGGCATGTGCCTGTAATTCCAGCTACTCAGGAGGCTGAGGCAGGAGAATTGCTTGAACTCAGGTGGTAGAGGTTGCAGTGAGCCAAGATGGTGCCACTACACTCCATCCTGGGCAACAGAGCATGATTCTCTCAAAAAAAAAAAAAAAAGATTCCAAGAGTTTTTGAAGCTCTGTGCCAAGAACAAGGGTGAAAAACCAGATATATATATATTTTTTATTATATCACACAAGTGTAGAGAAATATAATTAATTTTTGTATATTGGCCTCACTATAAATTCACTCATTAATGCTAATAATTTTGATTTTAGATTTTTTTAGATTTTTGGGATCCATAGTATGTTGCCTGTAAATGATGGTAAATTTACTCGTTGCTAAACTTGCTACATTTTCTATATTTTTATCTTATTTCACTGGCTAGGGCATCTAGGATTGTGTTGAAATGTGAGAGTGGACACCTTCGTCTCTTGGTCTTTGGAGGAAGGCTTCCTTTTTCTTGTATTTATTTATTTATTTGTTTGTTTTTAAGGCAAGGTTTTGCCCTGTCACTCAGCCTGGAGTGCAGTGGCATAATCTCATCTTATTGTGGCCTCAACCTCCTAGGCTCAAGCTATCATCCTACCTTAGCCTCCCAAGTAGCTGGGACCACAGACATGTACCACCACACCCAGCTAATTTTTGTATTTTTTTGTAGAGACGTTGTTTCTTTCTTTCTTTCTTTCTTTTTAAGACGGGGTTTCACCATGTTGGTCAGGCTGGTCTTGAACTCCCAACCTCAGGTGATCCGCCCGCCTTGGCCTCGAAAGTGCTTGGATTACAGGTGTGAGCCACCACGCCCGGCCAGAGACGTGGTTTCACCATGTTGCCCAGGCTGTTCTGGAAATCCTGGAAAGGCTTTCAAAGTTGATCATTTTGTATGATTTTGCTAGTGTTTTTTGTAGATTTCCTTTATCAGATTAAGGAAGTTCCCTTATCCCTCTAGTTTGCTAAGAATTTTTGTGATGAATAGGTGTTGAATTTTGCCAAATGCTCTTTTTGTATCTGTTGAGGTGATTGAATAACCTATTTTCTTTATTCTGAAATACACTGATTGATTTTTGAATGTTAATCCCAAATTTATTACATAATAGAGTCGAACTAACTTAGTGATATTATTCTATTTATACACCACTGTATTTGATTTGCTAATATTTTTATTTAGGATTTTGACATCAGCCAGGTGCGGTGGCTCACGCCTGTAATTCCAGCACTTTGGGAGGCTGAGATGTGCAGATCGCTTGAGCCCAGAAGTTTCAGACCAGACTGGGTAACATGGTGAAACCCTGTCTCTACAAAAAATACAAAAATTAGCCTGTCGTGGTGGCATGAGCCTGTAGTCCCAGCTACTTGGGAGGCTGAGGTGGGGGGATTGTTTGAGCCCAGCAGGGAGAGGTTGCAGTGAGCTGAGATTGCACCACTGCACTCTAGCCTGGGTGACAGAGTGAGATACTGTCTTACAAACAAACAAACAAACAAACAGTTTTGGCATTTATGTTCATGAAACATGAGTCAATAATTGTTTTCCCACTGTTAAACTGAAGAAAGACATCATGTCATTTTTTTTTTTCTTTCATGGCAGGAAAAATAATTGTTTGATAGTGAGCAAGTAATATTCTTGTCCTTTTCCTCCCCTCTGTTCCTACATTAACAACCAGCATCAGCCTCTGGCATCACAGCAGCTGTTGCTGTGGTTTTTCTCGCTCTTTGATATCAATGATTCTTTGAAATGATTTTAGTAGTTTGTAAACATTTGGAAACAGTGTATAATTACTAGGAGCCAACTGGGGTTTACTGAGGGGAAAACAAGCTAATTTTCATTTCTTTTTTTTGTGTTGGGGAGGGTAGGATTACTAGGTTAGTTCAGTGGAAAGCTAGTCCCAGAATAGATGTATTTCAGCAAAGTGTTCAGCAGAATTTCTGTTAAGTCTTTAGGACTAACATGGGGCCTGTGGGCTCATTAATAGTGGTCCAGGCTGAGCATAGTGTCTCACTCGTGTTACCCTACCACTTTGAGAGGTCAATGCAGGAGGATCTCTTGGGGTCAGGAATTCAAGACCAGCCTGGTCAACATAGTGAGACTTGTTCTCTATTTTAAAAATCAGAAAAAAAAAAAATTAATGATCCCACTTTTAGGTTGATTTGCCTGTGGATTATTAGCTGGTTGCCAAAAAGGTTCAAAGAATGAAGCCTCACAAGGCAGTGAGTGAGCTGTACATCTCTATAAGCAGTTGAGAAAAGGTATACTGGGGAAGGGTTTTCCCCTCCACCTCAGGTAGGGGATGCTGGGGCCAGATGGCTGTGAGCCATGCTTCCAGCTCTGCAGTTCCAGGAGAAAAGGCCCGAGGGGCTTCTGAGAATACAGACTGGGTGGAAAGGAAGACGCAGTGTCCTGGAAGGGTCTGAACTCAAAAGGAGGCCTATGGTGCTGATAGGGCTGCTGGGACCCTCTGCACCTCCTGGCCATGGAGAGATCCTGATCCCAGGGACCAGCATCTGGGCGGGACATAGTTCACTCCTCTCTCCACTTCATGTTCTTTTTCTTCAGCAGATGGCTCAAGTTTCTTGTTTTTCTTCTTGCTTTCTGACATCCCTGGCTTTTGAAACCTGTCGTTTTCAGTCTTTTGATGGCTGATTGCCTGACTGTCCTGACTGTGTCTTTCAGGAGGCATTAAGTCTGAACTGACTTATTAGAGAACTTCAGAAACTTAAACACAACCCTTTCTTTGACTCCTATCTTAAGGACATGGAGATATAGTTACATATATTTATACACAAGGATTTTCATATGGCAAAAATGTGGAGAAGGCACAATTTAAGAGCCCAGTGCAGACAGGGATTGTGTATGCATCTGTACAATGACATATTATGAAGCCATTCCATTTTTTATAATACTTTTTAGTGACATGGGAAAATACGAAGAATGTGAAGAATTTAAAAAGCAGGGTACAAAACTATATATGTGATCCAATTTGTAGTAGCAACATTTTATGTACGTATATTCATTTTAAAACACCAAAGAACATACATAGTTAACAGCAGTTAGCTTTGGAAGGCAGGATTATAAGTGATGTTAATTTTCTTCCTTCCACTTTTGTTACCGATATCAGAAAAACTCTTGTCTTTACAAAAATAAAATAAAATAAAATTAGCTGGGTGCAGTGGCTTATGCCTGTTGCCTTAGCTGCTCAGGAGGCTAAGCTGGGAGAATTATCCCAGCAGGTCGAGGTTGCAGTGAGCTAGGATTGTGCCACTGCACTCTAAAAAGTTCTTATCTTTTAGAGATACATGTTGAAATATTAAATATTTGCAGGTAAAATGTGTACATGTTTACACATAAAATCTGGGCTTTGCTTCAAAATCAGCGAGTAGAGCAAGGGGGAGTAGAGAGGAATCAAGGCTGGCCATGAGGAGCTGTTGTTAGGTGAGGATCTAATTAGATTATTATCTCTCCTTTTTTTTTTTTTCCGAGACAGAGTCTTGCTGTGTCGCCAGGTGCCAGGTTGGAGTGCAGTGGCGTAATCTTGGCTCACTGCAACATCTGCCTCCTAGGCTCAAGCAATTCTCCTGCCTCAGCCTCTCGAGTAGCTGGGACTACAGGCGCACACCACCATGCCCAGCCAGTGTTTGTATTTTTTTAGTAGAGACGGAGTTTCACCATGTTGGCCAGGATGGTCTTGATCTCTTGACCTTGTGATCCACCCGCCTTGGCCTCCCAAAGTGCTGGGATTACAGGGGTGAGCCACAGCGCCTAGCCTCAAATCGTTTTCTTTTTTTTTTTTTTTTCTTTATATTCATTGTATTGCTGAGGAGGCATCTGGCCACAATGCTCTTTCACATACCTGGCCCCAGGGAAGTCACAGAATGTCATAAAACTATGAGGGCCATTCAAGGGTATGCTGAGGTGGAGGCGCATGGTAGACACCTGACAGCAACCAGCATACCCCTGAGACTGAGCCTTATGGCAGACACACCTGACAGCAGTAATTTAAGTGAGATCAAATCGTTTTCTTAACAATTTGGAATCACTTTGCCCAACCACTCATCAGCCCTAGCTAGATGCTATTATTTTTCCCCATGCTGTGGTTGACAAAGGCCCAGAAGGAGAGGGTCTGCTCTGGCCTTTCTAGCCCGCGTGTACCTGCTTCATGCCCTCCATCTGCCATTGCCTTGCTTGTTAAGCCACTGTCCATTTGGTGAGGGTTTATTTGGTTAAAAGTACTGTACTCACCCTAGCCTATAAATCTGTGTAACTGAGCACACCTCATCTGCAGTTCACCTCCATTTGCTGGAGCATGAGTGTGCGGTGACATGCAGTGCTCGTCAGGCCCGCTATCTGTATGTGAACAAAAGCTAAACGTGTTGATTTTGGATTGGAAAGTAAGTGTAAACAGAGCCTGGGGCGAGCACCTCCTTTGGAGACTCTATTCTGTCTCGAGTCCCTGCAGGTGTTTGGCTGTGTTGTGTCATCTTGCTTGGGTGGCTGGACACGTCTCGAGGGATTCTGTCAATGACGTGCAGATCCTGTCTATATTTTTGGCAAGGGGGCCACAGCACCTGCATTTCCATTGGCCACTCTTCCACATGGCCACCTTCTATCACCTTCTTTATTATGCTTCACTCTGTTGTTTTCCCTTTGTCTTTCTTCTCCTTTATCTTCATTTCTTTCCTTTTAAAACCGTAACCAGCTGAGTACCATGGCTCACACTTGTAATCCCAGCACTTTGGGAGGCTGAGGCAGAAGGGTCAATTGAGCCCAGGAGTTTGAGACCAGCCTGCCACCATAGCAAGACCCCATATCTAAAAATAAAATAGGCCCAGCACAGTGGCTCATGCCTGTAATTCCAGCACTTTGGGAGGCCAAGGCAGCTGGATCATCTGAGGTCAGAAGTTCAAGGCCAGCCTGGCCAACATGGTAAAACCCTGTCTCTACTGAAAATACAAAAATTAACCGGGCATGGTGGTGGGAGCCTGTAATCCCAGCTACTTGGGAGGCTGAGGCAGGAGAATCACTTGAACCCAGGAGGTAGAGGTTGCAGTGAGCTGCGATCATGCCTCTGCGCTCCAGCCTGGGCAACAGAGCAAGACTCCATCTCAAAAAAATAAAAGTAAAGCAAAACAAAATAAAATAATAAAATGTAAAGTAACAACAGAAAATACCTGTATTCAGCCCCGATGCAGAGTTTTCATCGGTGGTGTTTATTGAGTATCTTGTTCATTGAGTACCTGCTCTGTGTTTAGCCTTTTGCTGGGCATTGAGGAACAAATCAAGACCTAATGAACATGATTTCTGCTGATGAGAGTATAAACGGGGGGCCCCTGGTGGGGAAGACAATTGGGAGATTTCTGCCAAATTTGCCAAGGCAGGAACCTTTTGGCTGTATTTTTTTTTTCACCAATTAAGAAAATTATAAACATGTAGTCACACATGGGTCGAATGATGAACGTATCGGCGTTTACGTTGCCGCATTGTTTGCGGTAGAAGAAAGACTGGCAGTCATCTGTGTTTATACTCTCAGGAGGGAGAAGGTTTAATCCATCCTGGTACATACAGCCAGTGGAACACCCCACAGATGAAGCAAATGGAGCTCTGTGCTCCAGTGACATCTGAGTGCAAAAAGCAAAGGGCAGAACGGTGCATATTGTATTTCTTAACCTAAAAGTTGTTAAAAAGTAGTTCAGAAACTTTTAGAAAAGTGGAAAATGATTAAGAAGTGAGTCACCTGGCTAGACAAGGTGGCTCACGCCTGTAATCTCAGCTCTTTAGGAGGCCGAGGTGGGCGGATCACTTGAGGTCAGGGGTTGGAGACTAACCTGGCCAACACGGTGAAACCTCGTCTCTACTAAAAATACAAAAAATTAGCTGGCCGTGGCGGCAGGTACCTGTAATGCCAGCTACTTGGGAGGCTGAGGCAGGAGAATCACTTGAACCTGGGAGGCAGAGGTTGTAGTGAGCCGGGATTGTGCCACTGCACTCCATCCTGGATGACAGACCAAGACTGTCTCAAAACAAAACAAAACTCTTATCCCACCATCCAAAATGTGGATATTTTGGTGTATTTTCTTCTACCAAGTCAGTAACAAACTATATTGCTTTTCCCCAATATGAAAATAGTTTCTAATTAAAAGAGTGAAAGTAGCACATGTTGAGTATAAAATCCATTAAGCAAAATGAAGGAAACCAGCAGTCCCTCCTACTCTACTGTTTTGGAACTTTTTGCTTTACACAAATGATGAATCACCATCTCTTGAGATAAATTTATGTCTGAGTCATCCTTTTAAAAAGCCCTGCAATATTGTTATAAGCAACATTGGCGGGCCCTCCTGGGCACACCTTGCATGCTGGCCTGGGTGTTTCCTTTGTATTAAGGTCACTTCCTAGGACTGGGAGAAAGGGCAGAGTCCAAGGTCTTGCATAGTTTACATTTTGGCACATACTGCCAAATTTCTGAAGAAAAAAATTGAACTTCTAACACTGGTGGGTAGTTTTGCCAATACTGAGTAGCAATCTCTGAAATCTTGGCTAATATGATGGGTAAAAAATGAGTTTATTTTGCAAATTTTTACTTCCTTAGATTTTGTTTGTATTTATTGTATTTCTATTTAAAATTAAGATAGTGGTTTTTCTTATAGATTTATAAGTGTTGTATAAAACAGTGACTTTGGACCAGTCAGCCTAGTACCTTTCATTGAATAATTTCTCTTTTCACCATTGATTTAAAATACCAGATTTATTATATATATACAGTATTCCCAATTTGTCGGAGTTTATTTCTGTCCATAGCCAGGCATGGTGGCTCATGTCTGCAGTCCCAGCATTTTGGGAGGCCAAGGCGGGAGGATCGCTTGAGCCCAGGAGTTCGAGATCAGCCTGAGCATCATAGTGAGAGCTCATCTCTACCAAAAATTAAAAAAAAAAAAATTAGCTGAGCTTGGCGGCATGCACCTGTAGTCTCAGCTACTTGGGAGGCTGAGGTAGGAGGTTTACTTGAGCCCAGGAAGTCAAAGCTGCAGTGAGCCGTGATCATTGCCACTATACTGTAGCCTGGGTGACAGAATGAGACCCTGTGTAAAAAAAAATTAAAATAAATAATTCCGTCCATTGTTCTCTTCAGTACTGACTGTTTTTGTTGTTGCTGTTGTTTGTTTGTTTGTTTTTTGGGATGGAGTCTTGCTGTGTCACCCAGGCTGGTGTACGGTGGCATGATCTTAGCTCACTACAACTTTTGCCTCCTAGGTTCAAGTGATTCTCCTGCCTCAGCCTGCTAAGTAGCTGGGATTACAGGCCTGTGCCACCACACCTAACTAATTTTTGTATTTTTAGTAGAGACGGGGGTTTCACCATGTTGGCCAGGCTGGTCTCAAACTCCTGACCTCCAGCGATCTATTCGTTTTGAACTTCCAAAGTGCTGGGATTACAGGCATGAGCCACCGTACCCGGCACCTGTGCCACCACACCTAACTAATTTTTGTATTTTTAGTAGAGATGGGGGTTTCACCATGTTGGCCAGGCTGGTCTCAAACTCCTGACCTCAAGCGATCTGCCCGTTTTGACCTTCCAAAGTGCTGGGATTACAGGCATGAGCCACCGCACCCGACCCAGTACTGCACTGTTTTAATCATAGTAATTTCTTTTTTGGAGACAGGGTCTCACTGTGTCTCAGAGCCCAGCGAGTGTAGAGTGTACGGCCTGCCTGCTGGGCTACCGCAGCCTTCTGGTCGTCTGGCCTTTGCCTGGACTGACTGTTCTTACTGCCAGCTGCATCTCTGGGAGGAAGGGAGCAACATAGATGAGCCCTGCTTAGGATTATGGATGAGCCCAGCTGCCCTCCCTGAGGCTGGAGGGCAGAGGCTTGTCACTCTGGCTGGCTCCTCTCCTGCCCTGGCTCTGCCTTCTTGCTGGGCTGGCCAACACTCATCCCGGCGGTTGAGGTCAGCACTATTAATAGCTAGCTTAATCCTCTGGGAGCTTGGGTGAAGGGAGGAAAGAGCAGAGGATCACAGGAAATCAGGGTGCTCAGCCATCTACAGGTGTGGACCCAGGGCCCAAGCCTGTGGCTTCCAGTCAGCCCGGCCTTCACCTCTTCCATGGGAGGGCCTGAGAGCGTGGGGCCATCCTGGACCCCTGGGATCTCAGAGGCTGGACCTTCCCAGGAGACTCAGTGAGTAAGATTCAGAGGACTCCCTCTTTGGTGGTGGAAATCCCTAGTCTGCTCTGGGGTCCCTGGCTTTTCCCCATGAGAAAAGGCAACTGGAGCTGGTGAGTAGGGCCCTCTCAGGGCCCCTGTGGACTTTGTAACACAGCACCTAGTAATATGTTTTTCTTAAGGGCTTTGAGGGACTGTAAAGTCTTTTTTATGGAGGGCGGGGAAGGAGGACATAGCAGTTTGCCAAAATGGGCATTGTGCAGGGTGGGGCCATCCTTTCTGTATCCAGCAGGGGTGTGGAGCACCTGCTGTGCCAGGCACGGTGGGAGGGGTTGGGGTGGCATGTCGAGCAAGGGCACAATTCAGGCCTCGCTGAAGCCTGGTCAGTGGGAGATGGACGCTGGTCAGCCGATGGCACAGAGCTGTGAAAGGAAGAAATGGATTGGGGGCCAGGGCCCTGAGAGCTAACAGGGGCACCCAGGGCTGATATTTGTGTTCAGGGCAGAAGGATAAAGAGGTGTGACATGAAGGCTGGGGAGCAGGAAGAGCTGTCAGCGACTCAGGCAGGGCTGGGATCCTCTCATTCCTTGCCCCTGTGCCAGCTTCGAGGGAGCCATGAAGAAGGCTGAGGCTGGCACCTGCCGTCTGCCCAGCCCTCCAGGGTTTCTGGAGGCCTCACATGCTGTTTTCTGACTGTGGAGGGCATGGTCCCACCTGGCTGCTGCCGGACAGAAGTCGGTAAAGGGCAGAGTAGTCAAGCATGCCACCAGGCAAAGCCTGGAGGAGACAGCGGGGACAGCCAGGGTGCCAGGCATCTTCTTTCTGGGTCTGCCTTTATAGCAGTGCTTGGAAAGTGGTTGAGAAGGTTCAGGAACCCTGAAGTCCTAGAGGAAGAATTTTTTAGAATTTTTTTTAAAGTTACTTTAATGGTCTTTTTTTTTCTGATTATGAAATTAATACTATTGGCCAGGGATGGTGGCTCATGCCTGTAATCCCAGCACTTTGGGAGGCTGAGGCAAGCAGATCACTTGAGGTCAGGAGTTCAAGACCAGCCTGGGCAACATGGTAAAACCCCATCTCTACTAAAAATACAAAAATCCAGCCAGGCACAGTGGCTCACACCTGTAATCCCAGCACTTTGGGAGGCTGAGATGGGTGGATCACCTGAGGTCAGGAGTTCCAGACCAGCCTGACCAATATGGTGAAACTCTGTCTCTACTAAAAATACAAAAATTAGCTGGGCGTGGAGGCGTGTGCCTATAGTCCCAGCTACTCAAGAGGCTGAGAGAGGAGAATTGCTTGAACTGGGGAGTTGGAGGTTGCAGCAGTGAGCTGAGATTGTGCCGCTGCACTCCAGCCTGAATGACAGAGCGAGACTCTGTCTCAAAAAAAAAAATTAAAATACAAAAATTGGCTGGGCATGGTGCTGCATGCCTGTAATCCGAACTACTCGGGAGGCTGAGG
>PVKV010010075.1:12533-77669 GCA_004027835.1 Alouatta palliata
AGGAAGGAAGGGGGGAGGGAGGGAAGGAAGGGAAGGAAGGAAGGAAAAGAAATACTATTAATTATGAAAATTTTGGGCCGGGCGCGGTGGCTCACGCCTGTAATCCCAGCACTTTGGGAGGCCGAGGCGGGCGGATCACGAGGTCAAGAGATCGAGACCATCCTGGTCAACATGGTGAAACCCCGTCTCTACTAAAAATACAAAAAAAAAATTAGCTGGGCGTGGTGGCACGTACCTGTAGTCCCAGCTACTCGGGAGGCTGAGGCAGGAGAATTGCTTGATCCCAGGTGGCGGAGGTTGCAGTGAGGCAAGATCACGCCACTGCACTCCAGCCTAGCACCTGGTGACAGAGTGAGACTCTGTCTCAAAAAAACAAAAAAAAACAAAAAAAAATTATGAAAATTTTGGAATTTTTGTATAGGAAAGTATAAAAAGAAAACAGAAACCATCCTGAATCCTCCATACGTAGATTAAGCCATATGAATTGCTGGTTTTCGTAAAAAATAATTGAATATCAGTAATTTTTTTTTCTTTTTTCTTTTTTAATTTTTTTTTTTTTTTCTTTTTTCAAAGACGGGGTTTCACCATGTTGGTCAGGCTGGTCTTGAACTCCCGACCTCAGGTGATCCGCCTGCCTTGGCCTCCAAAGTGCTTGGATTACAGGTGTGAGCCACCACACCCAGCCTGAATATCAGTAATTTTATATGGCTCAACCAAGTATTAACATTTTGCTATATTTCCTTAGTCATTTTTCATTGACTAAGGACTACTTTGAAAAATGGATTTTCAGCTGTAGATGTATTATCTTAACTTTCATGCTTTTGTGTGTGTGTGTGTGTGTGTGTGTGAGACAGATTCTCACTCTGTGGCCCAGGCTGGAGTTCAGTGGCGTGACCTCTGCCTCTCGGGTTCAAACGATTCTTCTGCCTCAGCCTCCTGACTAGCTGGGATTACAGGCGCTTGCTACCACACCTAGCTAATTTTTTTGTATTTTTAGTAGAGATGAGATTTTGCCATGTTGACCAGGCTGGTCTCCCAACTCCTGATCTTAGGTTATCCACCTGCCTCAGCCTCCCTAAGTGCCAGGATTACAGGCATGTACCACTGCACTCGGCCAACGACATGCCCAGAATCTAATCAGCCAATTGGATGGACACCAATTATAACATAAGGTAGCTCATTAAAATACAACTTTATGGGCCAGGCACGGTGGCTCACGCCTGAAATCTCAGCACTTTCAGAGGCCAAGGCGGACAGAACGCTTGAGGTCAGGAGCACAAGAGTAGCCTAGCCAACATGATGAAACCGTATCTCTACTAAAAATACAAAAAATTAGCCGGGTGTGATGGCACATGCCTGTAATCCCAGCTACTCAGGAGTCTGGGGTGGGAGAATCACTGGAACCCGGGAGGTGGAGGTTGCAATGAGCTGACATCGTGCCACTGCACTCCAGCCTGGGCGACAGAGTGAAACGCCGTCTCAAAAAAAAAAACAACACACACACACAAATACAATTTTATTAGAACATATGCAGTGACAATCCTAAATATAAGTACTAAATTGATCTGCTTATTTTAGATGTTAAATCATTTAGCATTAGTTTCTGAAATACAGAAACTTCCACTAAAATCTAAAACACTTGTTTCTGTCTTCAGCCTCCCTTCCCCTTCCTCCCCCTTCCTTTCCCCTCACTGGTTACTTTTCTTCTCCTGCCAAATGGATGTAGATGCACAAAGAAAGACAGAAGGGGCCGGGTGTTGTGGGGGCTGGGTGTGGTAGCTCACCCCTGTAATCCCAGCACTTTGGGAGGCCGAGGCGGGTGGATCTCCCGAGGTCAGGAGCGTGACCAGCCTGGCCAACCTGGTGAAACTCCGTCTAAAAATTTTGTACTAAAAAATACAAAAAATTAGCCGGGCTGGTGGCGGGTGCCTGTAATCCCAGCTACTCGGTAGGCTGAGGCAGGAGAATCACTTGAAGCCGTTAGGTGGAGGTTGCAGTGAGCCGAGATCGCACCACTACACTCCAGCCTGGGCGACAAGCAAGACTACATCTCAAAAAGAAAAAGAGGAGGTCGGGCTTACTGCCCCTTGGGCCTGATAACTGGGACGGAGCTGCCTTGAAGGGAGACAGGAGGATTGGGGGATGGGCAGGAGCTGGGTTTTGGCTGTGTTAATTTCAAGGTATTACTGAGGTCAGGCAGCACTTGGATAGAGGAATCTGGAGGGCACAGGGGAGCACAGGGCTGCAGAGATTTATTTGGGACACTTGTACACTTATATTTGAAGTTGCTAGGCAAAAGACCAGGGGCACTAACTGAGTCCTGAGTGTCTCCAGCATTAAGTGGTCAGGGAGGAGCAGTGACCCCTGAGATCAGGAGCACTGGGAGGGGCTATGTCCTGGAAGCCCTGGGCAGGAAGTGTTTCCAGGGGAAAGGAGGGAGTAACTGCTGGTCAGCAGGTCATCTGAGAATAACACTCCCCCATGGGAGGTCATTGGTGACCTTGACCAGAGGTTCTGTGGCCCAGGGAGGGAAGATTCTATGAGGACAAAAAGCTGTCCCCTCTGGACAGACAAATTAGACAAAGGCGAAAACAGCACAGAGGCCCAAAGCTCACTCTGCAGAGGGTAACTGAGTGGCCCCTTAGGCCAGAACCTCTGTGTGGAACCCCAGTTGGCCAACTATCAGCCAGTGCTCAAAGCTCAGCTTGCAGAGCAGGGGTGAATGTGTACATGGTGCCCAGGGCTGCCACCCAAGGATGCACATACACAGCAGTGGATCCCAGCAAGGGGACTCAGAGAGGAGGTGGGGGCTGAAAGTGGCATCGAGACCCTGCTCAGGGAATCAGCTCATTTCATCCACAGGAGGGCTGTTTCCTCTTTAAGAGAGGCTAGCAGGCTGGGCGTGGTGGCTTATGCTTGTAATCCTAGCACCCTGGGAGACTGAGGCAGTCAGATCACTTGGGGTCAGGAGTTTGAGATCAGCCTGGCCAACACGGTGAAACCCTGTCTCTACTAAAAATGCAAAATTAGCCGGATGTGGTGGTGCACACCCAGCTACTCAGGAGGCTGAGGCAGGAGAATTGCTTGAACCCGGGAGGTAAAGGTTTCAGTGAGCTGAGACTGCACCACTGCACTCCAGCCTGGGCGACAGAGGGAGACTCTGTCTCAAAAAAAAAAAAAAAGAGAGAAAGAGAGTGAGAGGCCACCAGCCTTTCCCTGTGAAGTAACCTTTCATTGGTCAGGATTTGGTCTGAGCCTGTGGAGTAATTAGGGATAGAATGTAGTGGGGAGGTTGTTTTCTGGCTTTGGGGGTCTGAACAAGGTTCTGCTCACTGAACCTTATCAAAGGACACACCCCCATTCCATGGGGCTCGATCTGTGGCAGTGGAAGGCACAGAGGGCCCTTGTCCACCCTAGAGACTCTCCAGTCTCCCTTTGTTCTCCTTAATTTTGTTTTCCCCTTAATTTTGTCTCAGTTTTTTTTTTTATTATAAAAGTAAAACATGCCCATCAAATATAACAGTATAGAAGGGTATAGAGAGAGGCGTAATAGCCTCCTCCCCAAACTCCAAATGCCCCCAGAGGCGACCACTCTTACTGCTTCTGGACGTTTCCAGGGCAGTTCAAGCCCACACACTCCCACTGTTTCTGTGCAGGCAGATGGCTCCATGCATTCTGTTCCGTGATTTGCTCTTTCACTAACAGCGTGTCTTGGATTTCATTCTGCACTTCATTCAGCCGCCTGCACCATGTTCTCCCTTGGATAGCTGTGGCACCTGTTGAGTCCCTGCGCCCTGTTGCTATTGCTTTAGGTTGTTTCTGGTTTGGGGCTATTAAAAAGAATGTTGCTAAGAGCCCCCTTCTCTTGTGTCTTTTGTGAGGAACCCTAGGACCAGTTCTTAGAAGTGGAACCCTTGATTTTGTAACATGCTGACCAATTGGCCCCCTGAAATGTTGTGCCCTTTTACCTGGCCACCAAGCAAATATAAGTGAGGGCCTGTTTGTCTTCCCTATCCTTTGCCATACCTGGGCACTACCAGGCTTTTTAGAGGGTGCCCATGTGGAAGCGGGTACAGGTTGAGCATCCCAAATCCAAAAATCCAAAATCCCAAATGCTCCACACTCCAAAATGTCCTGAGTACCGACATGTTGCTCAAAAGAAATGTTCACTGGAGCATTTCACAGTTCAGATTTTCAGATCTGGGATGCTCAATGGCATATATTCTGCAACTATTCCAAAATCCAAAAAAACTCTGAAATCTAAAATATTTCTAGTCCCCAGTGAGGGATAAGGGATCCTCAGCCTCTCAAAGCTGCTTTCCTTGAATTCCTATCCCCAAGTGGTGATGTCGTTTATCTGGATGCCCAGGCCCTTCCAGGCACTTTATTTCTCGAGGGCCCTCCTGCATGGACAGCCTTCAGCAGGCACCGAGGCCTGGGAATGGACCCCGGGGTCTCTGCCTGGCCCACGGCCGCCCTGCTAGAGGCCTCTTAGATCTCTTGAACTTGTTGGCTCATCTCTAGGAAGATAGTGGGGAATTTCCAATTGAGTCCACCCATGGCTCTGTCTAGCAAGGCACTAAACTTTTTTTGACCAGAACATGTAGTGGGAAATACCTATGTGTGTGAAAAACTTTCACAATACAGTATTCCCCCATCACATGGAGTGTATTGTGAGAATTTTTGCCTTAGACATGAGACCTCACATTCTCTCTGTTTTCCCTAAGAGACCCTTAGGAGTTCTGAACAGCCCATCTTGGGCTGGGGGGTTTTCTGTGGCCTTAAAGACCTGGAAAACATCTTCTACCGAGAGTATTTAGGATGAATTCTTTTTTTTATTTTTTATTTTATTTCTTATTATACTTTAAGTTCTCGGGTACACGTGCAAAACGTGCAGGTTTGTTACATAGGTATACACGTGCCATGGTGGTTTGCTGCATCCATCACCCCATCATCTACATTAGGTATTTTTCCTAATGCTATCCCTCCCTAGCCCCCCACCCCAGTAGGCCCTGGGTGAGAATGAGTTCTTTAGTCCTTAGAGTGAGGCCCTTGGATTGTGAAGGGGAAGCCATGCAGGAGACCCTGACTTGACCGTCACAGATTTCCACAGGCTTTTTTTCTTAGGCTGCTCTAAACCTGTGTTCCTGCGAGTGGCGTATAGCACACAGGGTTCATTTGCCTAGACTGTGGGCCCAGCCCTTCTTAGCTGTCCACTGTTACCACACACTGGGGCTGGGGCCGTAAGAGCAGGGTATGGCCTTCAAAAAGGGGTCTGGGAAGACCCACCACCCCACAAGGTTTCTGTGGAGGGTCCTGCCCCACCCCAGCCTCCTTCTCTCACTTCAGATTGAGGGGGTGGCCCCTCTCTAATCAGTCTCTGTTCCACCTAATCACAGTGCTCAGCCTCTCTGTGCCCTTGTCAGTGTGAGTCTTTCCCCTTCCCAAGAGTCCCAGAAGCCCCTGATAAGTGGCACCAGGAAGGGTCTTTTTTTTTTTTTTTGAGACAGAGTCTCACTCTGTTGCCCAGGCTATAGTGCAGTGGTGCAATCTTAGCTCACTTGCAACCTCTGCCTCCCAGGTTCAAGCAATTCTACTGCCTCAGCCTCCCAAGTAGCTGGGACTAGGTGTGTACCACCACGCCCGGCTAATTTTTGTATTTTTAAAATGGGCTTTCACCCTGTTGGCCAGGCTGGTCTCAAACCTGGCCTCAAACAGTCTGCCCGCTTCAGCCCCTGAAGGTGCTGGAATTACAGGCATGAGCCACTGTGCTTGGCGTTGCTATTTTTATCCTATTTAAACAAATAGTCCTGGCCTGGTGTGGTAGCTCAAGCCTGTATTCCCAGCACTTTGGGAGGCTGAGACGAGAGGATTGCTTAAGCCCAGGAGTTTGATACTAACCTGAGCAACATAGCAAGACCCCATCTCTACAAAAAATAAAGGTTAGGTGGGCATGGTGGCACACACCTGTGGTCTCAGCTACTTGGGAGGCTGAGGTGGGAGGATCTCTTGAGCCCAGAAGTTGGAGGCTGCAGTGAGCTATGATGGCACCACTGCGCTCCAACCTGGGTAACAGAGCAAGACCCTATCCTTCACCCACAAAAAAAGAGAAAAACAAAAAAGCAGTCCTTAATGAAATGCTTCTAAAAATTACTTTTGGACTTGGCATAGCGGCTGACACTTGTAATCCCAGCACTTCGGGAGGCCAAGGCAGGCGGATCACGAGGTCAAGAGATTGAGACCATCCTGGCTAACACGGTGAAACTCCATCTCTACTAAAAACACAAAAAATTACCTGGGCATGGTGGCGTGCACCTATAGTCCCAGCTACTCGAGAGGCTGAGGCAGGAGGATCGCTTGAACCCAGGAGGCGGAGGTTGCGGATCACCCCTCTGTACTCCAACCTGAGTGACAGAGCGAGACTCTGTCTCAAAAAAAAATTACTTTTGGTTTTCCTTTTCATAAACGCAATGTCTGTTTGCAGTAGAAACATTAGGAAAGATGGAAAAGAGAAAAACCACCATGACCCCACCTGGTGACTTATGACCCTAGGTGTAGAGTTAATGTTTTAGCTGAGGGAGGCTCATGACTAGCCCCTGGGCTCTCATCTGACCTGCTGCATTGTCCCCACAGGGAAGTCCCACCTGGCCATCGTGCAGAAGGTGAACAACGAGGGTGAGGGCGACCCCTTCTACGAGGTCCTGGGCCTGGTCACCCTGGAGGACGTGATCGAGGAGATCATCAAGTCTGAGATCCTGGATGAGTCCGACATGTACAGTGAGTGCAGCCCTCTGCAGGGCCCAGGACCCCTTTCCTGCTTGCATCCAAATCTGGTGTCCCTAGCTTGAAGGGCTAGGGACACTGGGGGCTCAGCACCCTGGGGCCCGGTGGCTGGGTGCCTTGCACTGGCCAGGGTGAGCAGGGAGCAGGTTTCTGAGAGCAGTGCCCGGAGGCTGCCTTCACCCTCAGCCTCTGTGCCTCGGTGTCAGCCCGGGACCCTGCCGGCCAGAGCCTGCTGCTCCTGCATGAAATGAGGGGCTGGAGAGCAGGAGCTGCGGGTGGGTTCCAGTCTCTTCCTGGGTCCTTAGGGAGCTGTATTCTCAGTTCCACGCTCTTCCTCCGGCAGCTGACAACCGAAGCCGGAAACGGGTGTCTGAGAAGAACAAGCGGGACTTCTCTGCCTTCAAGGATGCAGATAATGAGCTCAAAGTGAAAATCTCCCCACAGCTCCTCCTGGCCGCTCATCGCTTCCTGGCCACAGGTAGGAGTGTGAGGAGGACCTTCTGGTCTTGGTGGAAGTGCAGTCACAGGGGAAGAAGTCCTGGTTCTCTGGCTACTTCCCCTCCATAGCAATAGGGCTGCAGCAGGTGAGGGTTGCGGAGACAACACGGCCACCCTGGAAGGGGCCAGGTGTCTTCTCTACCACTGGGGATCTCCCTCCAATTTGTTTGCCATTAATGGGCTGCTACCGCAAACTTCTAGGAAGCATCCAAGTTATTATATTTAATAGTTTCAAATATAATGACTGGGCACTATGGCTCACACCTATAATCCCAGCACTTTGGGAGGCCAAAGCAGGAGGATTGCATGAGCCCAGGAATTCGAGACCAGCCTGAGCAACACGGCAAGAACCCATCTCTACAAAAAATACAAAAGCCCGGCATGGTAGTGCCCACCTGTAGTCCTAGCTACTCGGACAGTTGCATGCCTGTGGTCCCAGCTACTCAGGAGGCTGAGGTGGGAGGACCACTTGAGCCCGGGAGCTTGCAGCTGCAGTGAGTTGTGAATGCGCCACTGCACTCAGCCTGGGCCACAGAGCAAGATTCTGTCTCAAAAACAACAAAAAAGAAAATAACCACTGAGGTGGGCCCCTGGGCTGGCCAGGCCCTTCAGGGCTTGTGGAATGGGAAGGAGAAGGGGCCCTTCCTCTTCTGCGGGCCTGCTGGGTGTGCTCACGCACTCTGAGGAGCTTGCATCCAGCTCTGCTCTCCTCTCTCCAGCCCTCCCCTCTGCAGAGACGAGAGGGGAGGGCTGGAGAGATGGTTCCCCTGTGCTGGTTCCCGCAGGAATTCACCTCTAGCTGAGAAACATTTTTCTCTTTTCAGCCCTGATTCAAAGCTCTGCTGGGGACTTGGGTAACAGGTCCTGCTCTGTCCACTGTGTCCCCTTCCCACCCAATTCATCTTTCTTCCCACTCCTTACTTGCTAAAGGATGGTAATTCCCTCTCCATTATTTTTCCTGTGGGATATTAATGCTGATGCAATAATTATAGTCACATTTACTAAGCGCTGTCCATACGCTATCCCATTCGCCCTCACAACCACCCTGTGAAGCTTTTACCCCCATATTGCAGATGAGGAAACTGAGACACGGGTTGAGTAATTTGCCTAAGGTCACATGCTGTTCTTGCAGGAGCCGCTGTTCAAGCCTGGGCAGGCAGGCAGGCAGCCTCGGGGCCAACCAGTCAGAAGCCAAGTGTGCTCCTTGCCCAGAGAGGTGCAGAACTGGGGTGGGCCGAGCAGGGCGGGAGTCCTCCTAGCACAGTGAGGCTGCCATGGTCGGGGTGGAGGCATAGCAGGGATGAAACTTCAGGGCCGCCTGGCCGGCCCCGTATGAGGTCTCCTCTCTCTCCTCCTACAGAGGTCCCACAGTTTAGTCCCTCCCTGATATCAGAGAAGATCCTGCTGCGGCTGCTGAAGTACCCAGACGTCATTCAGGAACTCAAGTTTGACGAGCACAACAAGTACTGTGCCCGCCACTATCTGTACACCCGAAATAAGCCAGCCGACTACTTCATCCTCATCCTGCAGGTGAGCCCGCTCAGCCCTGGGCCTGCTGCCTGCTCCCCCTGGCACCACAGCTGCCCCCCGACCCTCAGGCCCTCTCTCCCGCCTGCTGCGGAGGCCCGTGGCTTCCCAACCTGGGGAGCCTGCTGCCTGTCCTCCATGGCTGTCCTGTCCCTGAGAGGCTACCCGTGATCTCGCAGGTCAGGCCCTGAGCTCTCCAGGGCTCCAGTACTGGCCCCTCCTCCAGCCCCGCTGTCCCTCGTTCCTCACTCCCCCTCCTGCCTCTTCCTTTTGTTTCCTCCCTCACTCTGTCTCTGTCTTTTTTTTTTTTTTTTTTAAATAAAGACGAGATTTCACCCTGTTGGTCAGGCTGGTCTTGAACTCCCGACCTCAGGTGATCCGCCCGCCTTGGCCTCCAAAGTGCTTGGATTACAGGCGTGAGCCACCGCGCCCGGCCTGATTCCTCCCTCACTCTGTCTCTAACCCCCGCTCTGTGTTCTTTCAGGGGAAGGTGGAGGTGGAGGCAGGGAAGGAGAACATGAAGTTTGAGACGGGCGCCTTCTCCTACTATGGGACTATGGCCCTGACCTCGGTCCCCTCCGGTGAGTTGTTGGGCAGGGTCTGTGCTGCCCTCTGCCCCCCCTGCAGCTAGGCCATGGACCAACACCAGAACTGAGCGCAGGCCCGAGCTCGTAGCCAGTTAGCTGGGGCAGGGGGAAGCTGGTGAGGCGGGACCTGCCAGAGCCTGGAGCGGGTGGCATGGAAGGGCAGAGGGAGCTGCCCCTTTGAACGGGGTCTAGAGGCTGGAGGGGAAGAGAGGAGAGAGGGATTTTAGAGCAAGAGCCTGTAGGCAGCAGGGGGCATGTCCAGAGGTGTCAGGAGACCAGCCTGCCTGGAGAAGAGGCCTGTGGGGAGGAAGGCCCAGGGCCCTGCTCCTGAGGATAGGAGGGGGAATCTAGGCGTCCAAAGTGCCCTGGCATGAGGAGCCAGGCCAGGGCCTGTTTGCCAGGGCAAGTTATAGATGGGTTTGGCTTTGCAGGGGACACGGCTACTGGGTTTTGGTTAGAGGTCAGTTCCAATGGAATAAAGGGCCTTGGGGACAGACAAGTGAGGGGAGACTGGGCACCCTCTGAGAAGTATTATGGAAGGTTCGGGGACGTGCCGCTCTGGCCGCCCTGGCGCCTTGTCCTGTGCTGAGTGGCTCAGGCTGTCCCTACAAAGCCCCACAGGCAAGGCCCCGCAGGCCTGGGTCTCGCCAGCTCATCTTCTTGCTCCTCTCCAGCCTTCAGTCCTGGAGGTGGGGGGTTGCTGCAGTGTGGACAGAGAAAGTCCACTTTGGTGCTGGAGAACAGGCCACACCGGTGGGGTGTGTGCTGCAGCTCCGAGAGAACCTCTGTGCCGTGCCTGTCATTGTCCTTTGACAAAAAGGGTCCAGAGGGGCATGGGGGTAGGGCACCCATGAATATTAACACCTCGCTCAGCTTATCCACTGTGCCCTTGGCCCCTCCCCCAGATGAGTGGGCCACAGCAGGCTCCCTGGGCACAGGAAAGACGGGGCTCTAGAGCGGGACTCTCAGCAGGTGGACCCTCCCAGATGCCTCAGGCCCAGGGAGGACTTCCTGTGCCCCATTCAGCTTGATGAAATCTCATTCAGAAGACAGGCGGGCAGGCATGGGAGGCTTCCCCCAGGCACGCTTCATGCAGTGAAGCCTCAGAGGCCTGGTGAGGGCCTCGGTTCTATCCCTCTACCCATAGTCTCTCCATTCCCACTTGATGTGGCTGGAAGGGAGGGGAGAAGACTAGGCACACTCAGCCAGTTTCTGCTCATCTCCACGCAGGGCTCATCGCTCTGCCCTGAGCACCCTTCCCATCAGAGCCATGTCCCTTTCTCCGCTGGGCCCGTCTGCTCAAAGCAGCCTGGCCCCATCAGGTCTGCCTCTGGCCTGTGCCTGTGACTCCATGTCCTGTCTCCTGACTGCACCCATCACTGACCTTCTCTTTTGCTCCAGTGCCTTCAGTCCAGGTCGGGTGTCCGCCTGGCAAGCGGAACTCCCTGCTCTGCTGGCTTACAGGTAACATGGCATGGCTGAGGGTCACGCTGCCACCTGCCGCCTAAGCCTTCACACTGCAGCTGCATTAACCCCACAGGGACCAGGCGCCCGCCTGCTCAATGTGGGCCGCCCAACCTCAGTGGCTCTGGTTGGCTGGGGCCCAATTTCTAGCCCGCTTTACTGTCTCGGTTCTAGAAGGGCCAGAGGGCCCCCCTAAAGGTCTCTTAGTCCTTGAGATCACATACACAGAGACATACCACACACAGATACACACATGCAGAGACACACACAGAGATAAAATACACACAGAGATACCACACACACACAAAGAGATACCACACACACAGAGAGACACAGATATATGCACCCATAGACACACACACACACACACACACACAGACACACACAGGTATGTACGCATGCCTATAGAGAGACATACACAGAGATACCACACACACCCATAGACACATTCACAGAGACACAGAGATACCACACACACACAGTCACACACAGATGCACCCACAGACACACACAGAGATACTACACACAGAAACACATGCAGATACACACACCCATAGACACACACACAGATACATATACCCATAGACACATACACAGAGACACAGAGGTACCACATACACCCATAGACATACATACATACAGACATCCCTAGACACACACACACAGATACACCCATAGACACACCAAGATACACGCAACCATAGACACAGAAACACCCATAGGCACACACACAGACACACACACAGACACACACACATACACATCCATAGACACATGCACAGAGACACACACCCATAGGCACACACACAAAGAGACACACACTCAGAGACACAGAAACACATCCATAGGCAGACACAGATACACATCCTAGACACACACACAGAGACAGACACACACACACACACATATATATATACAGATACACCCATAGACACACAAACACAGAGACACATAGATACCACACACAGAAACACACACACAGATGCACACAGATACACACACCTATAGACACACACAGACACCACACAGAGATCCCACACACGGAAACACACATCTGTAGACACATACACACAGAAACACCCACAGACACACACACATGCACCCAGAGGATAGACTGGGATTGGAGGGTTGCTCCTGGCCCAGCCAAGTGAGCAGCAGCCAGCCTGCTGCCCTCCACAGCTGAGAGGAAACGCACCCCAGCGGGTCAGCACTTCCTGCTCCAGGCCACCCACACACCTTGGCAGGGTGACTTGTCCTCTCATCAGCTTTCTCTAGAAGACTTTCCGACTTTCTTCAGCTTGTAGGCAACTGTGAGGCGCTGAGGAGCATGGCCGCGGGTCACACTGCCCATTCAAGAGCCACCTCCACGGTTGCTGGCTAAATAATAGTCTTGGTCTTTGCTTTCTCCTCTGTGAAATGGGAATAATACATATACCCACTTCATAGAGTTATAAGGAGAGTATGTGAGGGAATTGATGTAAAATGTTGAGTTAGAGCTCAATTATTATTATTTCTGTTTTTTTTCCTGATTACAACGAAAATGTGGCATTCCAACCAGAAAGTCTTTCAGGAAAGGCCAATGCCATATGCTGCTTCTGGCCTTGGATATGTCACGTTCCTGATAACTGTCCAGGGAGTTGGTGGGAATAATGGGGCCAGACTCATTCAGCTTGAGGTTTGCTGGGATTCCTATGTGCACCCAGGCTGTAGAGGGCACAGGATGGTGCTGGTCTCATCAGCTGTGGCCTGTGCCCATCGGGAGCAGCATCAGCATCTGAGCTCCTCACACCCCAGCAGCCCTAAACACCCATCACCTCAGCCTGGGGATGCCCATTTTACATTTGTACAGCTGGGCCTTCTTCTGTCCGAACTGTTCCAAGGCATACTCTGTTATTTTGACTCCCTGTCCCTTTCAGACCTCCCCAGTGTGACCTCAGTCTCCTTCCCCTCCTCCGTGCTTGCTCTGGTTTCATGGATGGCCGGGAGGTGATGCACCCGTGATTTGAATCCTGACGTTTTTATCCACTGTGAGGACAGAGGCAATTTGCCATAAGCTTTCTGGTCAGTCTCCATGTTCCATGGAGCAGGTGTGCCCTCATTGATTAGTTCTCCACTTTATGCATATTTATGGAGGTCTCTATTATAAATAGTACCATGATATAAACTTTTTTACGCAAAAAAGCAAAAAGCTTTTCTTTTGTTTAAGGTCACGTCCTTAGTATATCCTTTCAGCAATAAAATTACCAGGTCAAAACCTTGTAGTTTTTGTTTTATTTATTTTTTGGGCTGGGCACAGTGGCTTACGCCTGTAATCCCAGCAATTTGGAGGCCAAGGCAGGCAGATCACGAGGTCAAGAGATTGAGACCATCCTGGCCAACATGGTGAAAACCCGTCTCTACTAAAAATACAAAAATTAGCTAGGTGTGGTGGCGCGTGCCTGTAGTCCTAGCTACTCAGAGGCTGAGGCAGAAGAATTGCTTGAACCCAGGAGGTGGAGGTTGCAGGGAGCTGAGATCGTGCCACTGCACTCCAGCCTGGCGACAGAGTGAGATTCCATCTCAAAAAAAAAAAAAAAAGAAAGGTAGCTTATTGGGAAAATAGAAAAGTCTTGAGAAAATTAAAAAGCATCATAAGTTCATTCCTCAGAGACAAAATGTTTTTGGTGAATTTTTTCTAGGACTTCTGTTTTTTGGGTTGTTTTAACAGATACATTCTTTCTCTGTCACCCAGGCTGGAGAGCAGCAGTGCAATCATAGCTCACTGCAGCCTCAGCTTCTTGGGTTCAAGCGATCCTTCCACCTCAGCCTCCCAAGTAGCTAGGACTACAGGCAGGTGTCACCATGCTGGGCTAATTTAAAAAAAAAAAAAAACTTCTTGTAGAGATGGGGGCTCACTGTGTTGTCCAGGATGGTCTCAAACTCATAGGCTCCTCCCACGTCAGCCTCTCAAAGCACTGGGATTATAGGGATGAGTCACTGCACCTGGCTGCACCTCTAATCTTAATAGATCATGTCACTGATTTGTTTTTTTGTTTTTCTTTTTGAGATGGAGTCTTGCTGCAATGCCCAGGCTGGAGTGCAGTGGTGTGATCTCGGCTCACTGCAACCTCTGCTTCCCGGGTTCAAGTGACTCTCCTGCCTCAGCTTTCCAAGTAGCTGGGACTACAGTCGTGCACTACCATGCCTGGTTTTTTTTTTTTTTTTTTTTTTTTTTTTTGAGACGGAGTCTCACCCTGTCTCCCAGGCTGGAGTGCAGTGGTGCAATCTCGGCTCACTGCAGCTTCTGCCTTCTGGGTTCAAGTGATTCTCCTGTCTCAGTCTCCCAAGTAGCTGGGATTATAGGTGCGTACCACCACTCCTAGCTATTTTTTTTTTTTTTTTTTTTTTTTTGAGACGGAGTTTCGCTCTTGTTGCCCAGGCTGGAGTGCAATGGCGCGATGTCGGCTCACCACAACCTCCGCCTCCTGGGTTCAAGCAATTCTCCTGCCTCAGCCTCCCGAGTAGCTGGGACTACAGGCACGTACCACCATGCCCAGCTAATTTTTGTATTTTTAGTAGAGACAGGGTTTCACCATGTTGACCAGGATGGTCTCGATCTCTTGACCTCATGATCCACCCGCCTCGGCCTCCCAAAGTGCTGGGATTACAGGCGTGAGCCACCGCGCCCGGCCTATTTTTTTATATCTTTAGTAGAGATGGGGTTTCACCATGTTGGCCAGGCTGATCTTGAACTCCTGACCTCATGGTCCACCCACCTCGGCCTCCCAAAGTGCTGGGATTATAGGCGTGAGCCATCACACCCAGCCAAATTTTGTATTTTTAGTAGAGATAGGGTTTTGCCATATTGGCCAGACTGGTCTTGAACTTCTGACCTCAGGTGATCTGCCCGCCTAGGTCTCTCAAAGTTCTGGGATTACAGCTGTGAGCCACCTCACCCAGCCCATGTCACTAATTTATGTTGGTTTTAAATTCAGTTTCTTGGCCAGGCTTGGAGGCTCATTCCTATAATCCTAGCACTTTGGGAGGCTGAGGCAGGAGGATCACTTGAGCCCAGGAGTTTGAGACCAGCCTGGGTAATATAGTGAGACCCTTTCTCTTTTAAAAATAAAATAAATTCAGTCCTGTTTCTAGAATGTTAGGAAGCATTAATTAAAAGCATCCCGTTATTCAGATAGCTAATATGAAGTACTAAGTAATACCCCTCGTATTTCTGCTTTTTCTAGAACTTAATCAGAGGTGTTACTCGTTAGATACTTGCACACGATCCTCTTATGATCCTCTAAATATTTCTTGTTCCATGGGAATACCACAACCTCATCATAGAACAGCCAGACTATAGTTTGCTAGCTTTATATATAAAAATCAAAGCTTCACTTAAGCACAAAGACAGAGTATTACTCAGTTCATGCTCACTTAGTTAAAAATTGTATCGGTCATTGAGTCACTAGCTTCAGTATGTTTGTTCTCTTCACTTGGCAATTTATTAGAATGGCTAACTTAGTAACTTAGTAGTTAACTAAGCAAATCAGCTTAGTCTGCTTCCTGTTTGTTTAAAAGGATCTCGCATGCCTTCTTCACAATTAACTTCTTTGTGCATTTCATGGTTTCCTAAGTGTTCTCAAAAACAAGTTAATGATATACAGTAATGTATATCATTTGAAAAAGCAGTTTCTTTTTCAAAATAAGATGTGCATTCCTTCCTTATTCGAGATTGTTACTACCATTTCCCAGCAGGGCAGCCTGTGTTTCCTCTAGTTTTGGGAAGAGGTGTGTACCACCTCCACCCAGCTCTGCCTCATGAGAGGGGAGAAGCAGCTGCTACCCACTGCCAGGCCAGGCTGGCTGGGGTGCAGGTGGAAGTGAGTAGGACTGTGTTTCATGCTGAGTAGATTATGTGCAGAACATACTTTTGACTCCGTAAAAGCATTGTCTTTTTTTTTTGAGACAATATAGTGGTGCAATCTTGGCTCATTACAACCTAGCCTCCCAGGCTCAGGTGATCCTCCCACCTCAGCCACCCAAGGAGCTGGGGCCACAAGCAAGAGCCACCATGCCTGGCTAATTTTTGTATTTTTTGTAGAGATGGGGTTTAGCTGTGTTGCCCAGTCTGGTCTCGAACTCGGGCTCAAGCAGTCTGTCTCCCAAAAGTGCTAGGATTACAGGTGTGAGCCACCTCACCCAGCCCCCCATAAGAGCATTTTAAGATGTGACAGGGCATCTTATGTGAGGGGTTGTGTATTCACAATGTGAGAGTGCAAACTATACATTCTTTATTTCAATACATATTTTTTATTTAAAGTATGCAGTTTATGTCACTTGACATAAGCTGGTATTGAGACAAGGATGGCAGTTTGCTTGGATTTTTTTTTTTTTTTTTTGAGATGGAGTCTCACTCTGTCGCCTATCCTGGAGTGCAGTGGTGCAAGCTTGGCTCACCGCAACCTCCACCTCGCAGGTTCAAGTGATTCTCCTGCCTCAACCTCCCAAGTAGCTGGGATTACAGGTGTTTCCTACCATGCCCAGCTAATTTCTGTATTTTTAGTAGAGACAGGGTTTCACCATATTGGCCAGCCTGGTCTCAAATTTTTGACCTCAAGTGATCTTCCTGGCTTAGCCTCCCAAAGTGCTGGGATTACAAATGTGAGACACCACACCTGGCCTAAGGATGGCAGTTTGTCTGTCCTGCTAGGATGATCATTGTGTTGCTTTTGACTGATTGGTTGTCATGGGAAATTAGAGATTTTGTAGCCATAAACTTTCTGTGTCTGTGGTTTTTATTTTCTGTTTGGTTGATGTGTTTTCAGACTTTTTAGTACTTGTTACACAACAGTTCTAAACAAATTCATTGCTTTAATGAGGTCACACCTTCTGCAGTCAGACCTTCTACATGCTTCTGTTTGTCCCTAAGAATGACTTCCTGTTCCTGGGTGGGGTGTCCCTGGGCTTCCGTGGGATGAGGTCAGACAAGAGGGTGAGAGTGGGCACCAGGGTGGCCTTTGGCATGACAACCTCTGCTCTCCCTGCAGACCGTTCCCCAGCCCACCCAACGCCGCTCAGCCGCTCAGCCTCCCTCAGTTACCCAGACCGCACGGACATCTCAACTGCATCAACCTTGGCAGGCAGCAGCAACCAGTTTGGCAGCTCTGTCCTGGGACAGTACATCTCCGACTTCAGCGTCCGGGCACTGGTGGACCTGCAGTACATCAAGGTGATTGCCCCACGGCCCTGTCTGGGCAGTGCCATCTTCTGCTCAAGAATCAGCTACTTCTTTCATCCACCAACCCAGTATGGTGGGCCCAGGCTGGAGTACACTGGTACCTTTTTTTTTCCAGAGACAGGGCCTTGTTCTGTTGCCCAGGCTGGAGTGCAGTGGTGTGATCATAGCCCACTGCAGCCCTGAACTCCTGGGCCCAAGCAATCCTCCCACCTCAGCCTCCTGAGTAGCTGGGACTAAAGGTGTGCATGTGGCTTCATTGCTGTTTTTTTTGTTTTTGAGACAAAGTCTCGCTCTTGTTCTCCAGGCTGGAGTGCAAGGCATGATCTCGGCTCAGCAACCTTCACCTCCCAGGTTCAAGCAATTCTCCTGCCTTAGCCTCCTGAGTAGCTGGGATTATAGGCATGTGCCACCACGCCCGGCTAATTTTCTTTGTATTTTTAGTAGAGTTGGGATTTCACCATGTTGGCCAGGGTGGTCTTGAACTCCTCACCTTAGGTGATCCTCCCCTCTCGGCCTCCCAAAGCTGGGATTACAGGCGTGAGCTACCACGCTCGGGTAGGGCTTTGGTTTTTTGTTGTTGTTGTTTTTGTTTCTTATAGAGATAGGATCTCACTGTGTTGCCTGGGCTGGCTTGAAACTCCTAGGCTCAAGCGATCTGCCCACTTCAGCCTCTCAAAGTACTCGGATTACAGGTGTGAGCCACTGCGCACAGCCCCGAGATGCTTTTTCCTCTTGTTTGTACACCTTTTTCTTTGTAAAGACTTCCCGAGACCCTGACTGGCTATGTCTTCTCTCGACTCACAGCCTCAATCCTTGCCCTGTATCCCCAGGCCTGGAGATAGGGTCTGCCTCCCAGCCCTCTTTGCATGAACTCATCCCTTCCTCCCGCAGATCACCCGGCAGCAGTACCAGAATGGGCTGCTGGCCTCTCGCATGGAGAACAGCCCTCAGTTTCTCATAGACGGGTGCACCGCCCATGTGGAGAACTTGGCCGAGAAGTCTGAGCTGCCTGTGGTGGACGAGACCACAACCCTTCTCAATGAGCGTAACTCCTTGCTGCACAAAGCCTCCCATGAGAGTGCCATCTGACAGGAGGGCCCGGGGCCCCCTGCCCACCCCGCGGGGGCCTCCCCAGTGGGCCCACATGAAGAGAGGGAACCTGTTAGTCCAGAAAGGATGCGGATAGACAGCCTGTCTGACTGAGAATCCAGATGGCCCCCAGCCTGTAGGGATCTGGACTCTGCCAGGGACCTCTGAGTAGCTCTGAGGTAGCACTATCCAGCCCTGGATTGGTGGGGCAGTGGGCCAGCTACCATGAGCAAAGGCTGTTTTTTACTGAGAGAATTTCTAAACTAGGCTCATCGCTCCTCTTTTTAAATATCATTTTGGGAAGGGAAGACAGGGTTAAGGAACTTTATTATTTTTTTTTTCAATTTTTTCCAAAAATCTATAAAAGAGGAAGGGTTTCTTGCCCCAGGAAGCAATGGCCATAATCTGCTCCCAGCCATAACCTTCCAGCTTATGTCCCTAATTCAGGGAGCTCTCCCTTCTGCCGCCTCCTCCTCCTCCTCCAGAGGTGGTATCCCAGCGCCTGCCAGAGGAGGCTCGTCTCGGGAGGAAGACAGCTCTTCACAGGAAGCAAAGAACCAAATGGTGGGGAGATCAGCTGCCTGGACACCTATGCTGTAGCTTAGCTGACGATTCTGAAGCCAAGAGCTCCTGGATAGCTGTGATCAGGGACACAACCCAAGCTATGGAGGGGAGCACATCTGCTTTCAACCACTGTACCCAGAAAGCTCCTAGAACTCCGCCGACAGCCTCTCCTGGTGAGTCTGGACTCGGCTGAGGACACATCCCCACCCTGCCTCCCATCTGGCCCTTTGGACAACTGCCCCTTGTGATGGGGCTGGCTCAAGCATTAGGCAGGGTCTCAGACCTTTGATTGTTCACCCCTTCCTACAGGCCCTGACCTCACTTTTACCAAAGTTCCCCCTTGGCGGGAGGGCATCTATGTTGGAGGTGACTTGTCTGAGTTCTTCCCTTTGGTTCTGGGAGGAACTGTCATCGGCATCTGCATTGTTAGCGGTCAGTACCACCTTGCCCCGTAATGAGAGTCAAGGCTCACTTGTTGACTGATGCCTTTTTCCCAGACTCCTCCTTTTGAATCCCCAAGCCGCAGTCCCTCTTGGGGGTGGGGACAAGAGGTCATGTTGGAAGCCACCGAAGCAGGTTCTTTATGCCCTTTCTTCTGTAGCCGGCAAGGCTTACCTGGCCTTGTCCACCCACTTATGGAACCTCAGGAGAGGAGGGCTCCTCCCGAAGGCATGCACCTGGTAGCCCCGCTTACTCACATGTGTGATCCTAGCGTGAGAGGTCGTCCTGCCCTTGCTGAAGTTAGTAGTACTGTACCAAGAGTTCTGCCCCCATGTGAATTCCTGCCCCGGCACCTCTTCCCTGGGGCTGAATCAGGTGCTGCTGCAGAGCTCCAGGCTTCCCAGAGTCAGGGAGGCTGTGGGACCAAGGTCCACGTTGGCCCTTCCACTGGGTGCAGCAGGAGCTGGGGCCCGAGAGCCAGGCGGGTGAGACTCTGCAGGCCTTCCGCCTGAGTATTATTTATTCACTCCTTTCCTCACCCCAAGTGCCCTGCTCTCCAGGTGCTAGAAAATCCTAACTCTTAGGAACAGGGATTGTCTTGCACCGAGTATGCCTACCCCTGGCCAATCTGAGGTCTCCTAGCCATAGAGCTGACTCCTGGAAGCCGGGAAAGAAGGTGGTAACACCCATGGGTTCTCAACTGTAAGAAAAAAAGACACCAGACCTTTGTTCCCTATTAGGGGAAAGCCCTTCGTATTCTACAGGAGCAGCTTGCTCCCAAATCCTTTCGGAAGCCGGCAGAGCTGTATTCCTGACAGCCCTGACTGCCAGGTGGAGCAAAGGACATTGGTGGGGGTATGTGAAGCAAAAGGGGCAGGTGCACACACACCTCCACCTGACCTCTGTGCACATGGTTACCACCAACTGGCTGGTACTCCTCCTCTGCCCTGGCCCACTGATAATCCCTTCTCACAGAGGATCATCATTATTTCCAAATACTGTTGGTCTGATGACTTCCTCTTCCCAGTGCAATTTTTCACTTCCTATTTCAACCTCTGGTTCCTGGGATGAGCCATACCCTGGAACAACTGGCCCACCCGATGTGTCTTCTGTGTAAGGGAGACCTTTGCAAATGGCATCCAAATGGGTAGGCAGGTCACAGCCGCCGTATTTATTTTGCATAAGATTTTAATTTGTATATTTTTGTGATTTATTTTGGCGTTACAAGTTTGACTCTCGGGGAGTTTTGTTGTTATGACTCTTGTGTCTTTTGTCACAAAACAATGATAATATTTGCTAAACGATATATGGAATTTATTTTTGATTGGTAATAAAAAATGAAATATGTATAAATCCTGGTGAGTCTACAACTTGCCTGTTTGAATTCTGTCAGTATTAAGTATGTTGTCGAGATAAAAGTGGCTGTGGCTGGCTGGCTCTTGTGATGGGGCAAGGAGCAATGAAGGATTGTAAGACCATTCAGCAGTGAAATGCAAAAAGAAATGGAATTTCTAAAATATAGTCACGGCTGTTGTCATGGGAGTAAGAGGGTCGTGGCTGCTGGCAGACATACAGGACAGATGTGCTCAGCTGCCATAAGCATGAGTTCTGTGAAACAGATCCCATAGGCTCCTTGGCTTGTGAGTACTGGCAGGGCAGTGGACTTCAGCAAATTGCCCCTCCTCCCTACCCACGGGACTGAAAGAAGCTTGAACCAAAAGTATAAGTATATTGTTTTATAACATGCAGCTGCCTTTTCGTCCACACCTACGGTCTGGTTGTGGTTTCAAAGTTGGAGTGTTCATCCCCTGAAGAACCTGACTGAGTTATTCACTACACCCACTCTCGAAGTTGCAGCTCTGCAGGGGACTCTGTGGTGCCGTCCGGGTGCTGCAGGCTCACTTGTGCAATGGAACGTGCTGAGGCCAGGGACTCCAAGCATGCAAAGGTTAATATAGTAGACAGACTGCGGGCATGCTTGAAGAAAGGGAAGCATCTGGGTAGACAACACAGAAAAGAAGATATTCCAGATAAAAGAGGTACACATGTAACTGTTTGTGTATAGGGCAAGATTTGTAAATTATCCTCATCTGTTCCACACACTTAAGCACCTGTTGCATTCCAGGTACTACAACCCCTCTGTGAATTTAATGAAGAACCTCCCTCTGACCCTAAAGGGGACAGTCACAGCTTTTTGACTTGTATCCCCTACCTGGGACACGTCTCCTAAGTCTTGATGAGACTCACCCCTTACTTAAGCCTCAGTTCAAATCCCATCTCCTTGAGAAGCCTTCCCTGATTAGCCCATCTCAGTCAGCATCGCCCCAGCATCTGTCTTTTTATCTTGCCTTTTTCCCTCCATAGCACTTACTACCAGGTATTAAAATATACACTTGGGTATTTGTTGTTGTCCTTGCACTAGAATCTAGCCCCACAAGGGTAGGGACTTAATTTTATTCCCACTACAGTCCCAACACTAGAACAGTACCTGGTACACTGCAGGGACTCAATGCAGGAAATACTTGTTGAATGAATAAATGAATACTTTACGATAGGGGATGTATCTGGATGACGTGGGGAGAGCACACAGCTCCGTAGTCAAGAGGGTCAAGGAAGATCACTTAGAGGGAGTAGCATATGGGCTAAGGCTTGAGAGATAAGCAGGAATTAGCCAATGGGTTTAAAACTCAAGAATAAATATTTAGCTCTAACATGGAAATGTCTTGATCCGAAAGACCAGTAAGGAAAATGGCCCAGGGAGGACCAACAATGGCCTGAAGGTTATGTGGCTGTGTCTCCACTGTTGCTAACCAGGGGTGGAGTAAGCAATGGCACAGCCACAGGAGAAGCTGGCAAAGGACTGTTGAGGCCTCTACTGCAACTGGAAAACCACTCCAGGAGCAGCTCTGCGTGTCCCGTACTGGGTTTTTTGTCAGTATCTTTGGGTACTGACAATTTAAATGACCACTTATGTTTTCCAAGTTTGAGCCAATTGTTCTTTCACCTGAAGCTTTACTCCCAGTGAGTTAGTTATAGGTTGTTTTCCAAGGAAACCTGAGACAAGGAAAAAGTAACATGTCAAAGTGAGGGCCCTGTCTTTAAATCCATGGGGAGCTTTTCCTGGCTTTCCTCTGGAACTGTTCTTTGCTAGTTAAGGACTTTTCGGGCACAGGACTCATTTCAAGCATGTCATCCATTCTATTTCAATGTCAGCATTTTATCTTGACTTGGAGACAGAAGTGAGAACTAAAGGAGCTGAATCTATTGTAACGTTTGCACTTCTTTTTTTCTCTATAAAGGAGGCATCGTGATCCGGTGGAAAGGCCCAGTAATGTCTTTATTGCTTGTGCTGGAGGCTTAGTATGTAATCTGCAAAAGTAAGGTAAACCGGAAGGGGACAGAACATCTTCACTGAGATGACACTGGCCTAGTCACAGCTCTGAGTTTACAATGCAGAAGAGACACTATTACCATCTTTTAAAAAGTTTTTTTACAAAGCCTTTTTCTTTTGGTCATTCACCACCAGCTTACTCATATTTTTTTTTGCACATTACCTTTCACACAAACATGTTTTACTAGTGGCCACAATGTGTATACTTTTTTTTTAATTGTTATTTTCATGACATAGCAAATTGTTTCTATAGAATTCTTATAAAGGTCATTTAAAATGACATATGCAGTAAGTCAAAGTCTTCTTGTGCTAGGAAATTAAGAAAAAAACAAGTATAGAGAACAATACAAAAATCACTGAATCTGAACACCTACAGAGAAGTTTTTTAGCAGTTGGTCTATTTCCTTTCAATCACACGGAGATCACATCTAGTGGGTAAAGAACATTCCATACTGTGAACAGACCATACTGTCTTCTAAGATCGCTTCAGCAGTGAGGATCCTCTCGAATCGATCTTGTTAGTCCTGAGGAATTATTCTCCCAGCGGTGAGCTGTGAGAAGTGGAATCACCAAATGTAATTTCTGACAGAACTGCCCCCTCCTTGTGTGGCTGGGATGCTGACCTGGGTGTCAGGCCGGTGGCGCGGGAACCCAGCACCCATGCTGAGTCTTTGTGAGCTCCACTCTTCTCCTGTAAGAGACTAATAACCTGAGGTAGCTGTCCAGATCCGAGACGGTAGTGATTTTGTGTGTCTGCGTATTTATCACGGAGTTCGCGGCGGGAACGCGGGGACTGTCCCACGTCCCCAGACCTCTAGTAGGGTGCGGCGCGATGAACATCTTCCATAAACCTTAACCTCCCGGCGCTCGGTCACTGGTTCTTATTTCAGCCCTCTTAGCCACGTAGGTCGGTGGGTTAAAAATCTGTCTGGTACCTGGAGGCCTTTCCTAAGAAAACGCACATCTCTTGCACATTTAAGTCTCCGTCTGGTCTGCAAGTTCAGATGCGCCAGGACCCGAGGTTCACCCGAGCTGCCGCTCCGTTCCCGAGCTGGGGACTTCCCGTAACACTGGCCCGACCTCCGGGCGCGGGGGTCGGCCTCGGGAGGAGCGGGATTCCGGGCGCCCCGCGCAGGCCAAGGACGGCCAGGCTTGGGAGGCCCTGCCCGCCGCTCTGCGTCCTCGGGTCACCGCCACCCCGCGCATCCCCAGCTGCGGCAGGACTCGGCGGGGCCCAAAGTCCCACGCCCCCGGCCCGCCCCTGGCCGCAGCTTGTTTACTCCCCGACGCAGCCTAGTCCGACCCTGGGGCCCGCCCCCGTCCGCCGCCTATTGGCCGAGGATGCGCGAAGGCAGGCAACGATTGGTCCGGGGAGAAGCGGGGCGAGCGGGGTAGGCTGCGCGAGAGGCCGAGAGGGGGCGGCGGGCGATGGCGGCGGCGGCGGCGGCGGCAGGTCGGTTAGGCTGGTTGTTCGCCGCGCTTTGCCTGGGCAACGCCGCGGGGGAGGCCGCGTCGGGCCCGCGAGTGCTGGGCTTCTGTCTGGAGGAGGACGGAGCGGCGGGCGCGGGGTGGGTACGCGAAGGGGCGGCGCGGGACACGCCGGACGCCACCTTCCTCCTGCGCCTCTTCGGCCCGGGCTTTGCCAACAGCTCCTGGTCCTGGGTGGCCCCCAAGGGGGCGGGCTGCCCGGAGGAGGCGGCGGCGGTCCCCGCGGGCGAGTGGCTCGCGCTGCTGCGCCTGCGCCTGCGGGCCGAGGCAGTGCGCCCGCACTCCGCGCTGCTGGCGGTGCGCGTGGAGCGGGGCGGCGGGGGCGCTGAGGAGGCGGCGCCGCCCTGGGCTCTGGGCCTGGGGGCGGCCGGGCTGCTGGCGCTGGCGGCGCTGGCGCGGGGCCTGCAACTGAGCGCGCTGGCGCTGGCGCCCGCCGAGGTGCAGGTGCTGCGCGAGAGCGGCTCGGAGGCAGAGCGTGCGGCGGCGCGGCGCCTGGAGCCCGTGCGGCGCTGGGCTGGCTGCGTCCTGGGCGCGCTGCTGCTGCTGGCCAGCCTGGCGCAGGCGGCGCTGGCGGTGCTGCTGTACCGCGCGGCCGGCCAGCGTGCGGTGCCCGCCGTGCTGGGCAGCGCGGGGCTCGTGTTCCTGGTGGGCGAGGTGGTGCCGGCCGCCGTGAGCGGACGCTGGGCGCTGGCGCTGGCGCCGCGCGCGCTTGGCCTCAGCCGCCTGGCCGTGCTGCTCACCCTGCCCGTGGCGCTGCCCGTGGGGCAGCTGCTGGAGCTGGCGGCGCGGCCCGGGCGGCTGCGAGAGCGGGTGCTGGAGCTGGCGCGCGGCGGCGGCGACCCCTACAGCGATCTCAGCAAGGGCGTGCTGCGCTGCCGGACCGTGGAGGACGTGCTCACACCCCTCGAAGACTGCTTCATGCTGGACGCCAGCACCGTGCTGGATTTCGGCGTCCTGGCCAGCATCATGCAGAGCGGCCACACGCGCATCCCCGTGTACGAGGAGGAGCGCTCCAACATCGTGGACATGCTCTACCTCAAGGACTTGGCCTTCGTGGACCCGGAAGACTGTACACCGCTCAGCACCATAACTCGCTTCTACAACCATCCGCTCCACTTCGTGTTCAACGACACCAAGCTGGACGCCGTCCTGGAGGAGTTCAAGCGAGGTAACGGTCCAGCCTTGGTGCAGGGGACGCTCCTGCCAGTGCCCTCTCCCGGAAAAGGGGTGGAGAGTTATGGAAGCCTCCAGGAAAGGGTCCCATCCCCGTGGAGAGCAGTGAGACCTCTAAGGGCCCTTTTCAAGAAGGCATTGGCCTTGGAGCTTGGAATGACCTTTTGAAATATGTAAAGGCCATCCATCAGAGAGGGACAGAGTGGTTTAGAAAGCGAACGCTTTAACCTCCATGTCAGGATAGCCGCCCTCTCACTTGGAGGGAGAGATATGTCTGCTTAGTTCTAATCAAATTCTTGGATAGAAACTAGAAGAACATAGAAAAAGTAGGCTCCAGGTATCTGGGATGTTGTTATCTGCACACACAGGGTATCAAATTGACTGAAGCTGTGATGTTGCCTTCAGAGCATTCGTAAGGTCCCTAACCTTATTGCAGATAAGGGTATTTAATAGCCAGTTCCTTATCTGCAATAAAGGCAGGGAAACTTACACTTTGCTTTCACAAAAAGCACCTCCATGGATGCTGATTTAGTCTCCCTTTCTCCCGGCTCTCTCGCCCAGGCTGGAGTGCAGTGGCGCGATGTCGGCTCACTGCAACCTCTACCTCCCAGGTTCAGGGTATTCTCCCGCATCAGCCTTCCGAGTAGCTGGTACTACAGGTACACACCACCACGCCAGGCTAATTTTTGTATTTTTTGTAGAGATGGGGTTTCACCATATTGGCCAGGCTAGTCTTGGACTCCTGACCAGGCGATCCACTTTCCTCGGCCTCCCAAAGTGCTGGGATTACAGGCGTGAGCCACCGTGCTCGGCCTCTTTTTGCTTTTTAATCTTCTTTTTAATTTTTAAAATTTTACATAGAGACAGAGTCTTGCTATTTTCCTTGGGCTGGTCTCAAACTCCTGGCCTCAAGTGATCCTCCCACCTTGGCCTCCCAAAGTGTTGGGATTACAGGCATGAGCCACTGCACCCAGCCTGACCTTTCTCTTTTCTAACCCTAAGGTCTCAAGTTCTCCCTTAACTCCACATTTTCGTCCCTCCTTTCACTCTGTTTGAGCAGTTCGGAGGTTGAAGGTAAAACCTGTATCCTCCAGATGTGAAGGTGTGATTTCCTCAGCAGTCCTCTCCATTGTCATCCTTGGGGGTGCTCACCAGAGTTTGGGGCTCCCACCTTGGCCAACAGCCATGCTTCTCATACCTGCACTCCTGTAGGGTAAGGATGGGTGCACCCCAGGGTGCTGGATGGGCTTGACCTTAAAAGCTGCCTGCTGTGAGGCCAAGAAGTGGCAAAGCGCCCTGGTATTGTGGCAGGACATCTCTGGCACCGTCTGTCAAGAGGCTGTGGCCTGTTGGCACAGGAAGCCAGGCTTTGTGATAATGACCGCTACTCCTGACTGAGCACTGCTATGTGCCAGGCGCTGCCCAGCGCTGTCTGTGTATCTTATCCCTCATTCCTTGCAAGAGGCCTGGGTACTAAGTTACTGTTATTACTGTAGCTCAGGAATGGGTGGGAGGCTTGGGTGGGCAGCTCTAACTATTCTCTTAGACTCTTGGGTGCCTCTGTCTGAGTCTCTAGAACATGGCCATGCCACCCTGCCCTGGGGAGGGAGCCTGGGGTGGGGTCCAGATAGAGCCTAGCGGTGGGAAGTACTCCATCTGGGCCACCGGACCCACTGAGGCAGGGGTGGTTCTCCTAGTATGGTGACCAACAGTGCGACCTTGGAATCAGTGGAGTAGGTTCTATCCTGCCCTTGCCTGCTCTCAGGCCCTGGAAGGCTGCTCAGCCTCTCATGGCACAAGATCCTCTGCTGTTAGTGATAAGAGTGGGGTACACGGACCTGCAGCGGGGAGACTTATTAAGCACTTTGGCCAGTGCCTGGCATGCACGTGCTGTGTGCTTGGTGTTAGCAGGCGGTTCTCACTCCTGGGCAGGCAATTCTCACTCTGGGCAGGCTCTGCTGGTAGGTGAGCTCTTTGCCAATTCAGGAGCGAGGGGTGAACCTGGAAGTGCAGATTTCCGTTTTTTCCAGGCAGATCACCAGATTTCCTTCTTTATAGGGAAAAAGTGGAAGATTGTAACTGTTCCTTTGGTGTTCTAAGCATTCACATTTCTAAACTCTTGAAGAACAAACTCACTCTAGTATCTGGCTTCAGCTGGCTGGTGCTTTCAGCAGTCGAGCAGTCACTGGGAGGATATGTGGGGCAGCGGAAATGGAAGGGTTGCCCCTTTCGGACTAAAGGGAACTTCTGTAGTTGGTCATATGCTCAGGATGAGGTTGGTAAAAGTGGTCTTTCTTTCCCAAACCCTTAGTGTCAGGGTCTTCCCTGCCATAGTCTTGCCTTTCAGATGTGATGGATGAGCTTGGCCTAGGGTGGTTGGGGATTCCACTTGGGGAAGAATCAAAAACGTTCATGTGGATTGGGAAGGAGCCTAGAGGCAGGATGTCCCCTAGGGGGCTTGTGTGCTGTGTAAGGAACTTGGACTTGATCACCAGGGCTGTGAGCATTAAGCAGCACCGTCAGTTATTTTTACAGGTCAGTAATGATTGTGGTCACCAACGCAGGGAGACCAGCAGTGTGAGGGATCCAGGTGAGAGGGGACGATAACCTAAATAAGGTTCACAGCAGGCCTGGAAAGGAGCCCCAAGAGGGCAGCAGAGGTGGAATTGGGAAAATTGGTGTCTGACAGCGGGGCTGTGCAGCAAGGAGGAGCAGCCAAGGATCAGGCCCAGGTTTCTGGCTGTGCCGTGGCAGTGCCCTTCACCGAGGGCTGGGTGTGGGGAGCAGGTAAACTTGTTTTGTGTCTGTGTAATGTCCCAAGAGGCAAACTCCTAGCAGGCCGTTGATGTGAAGTACAAGTGGGAGGCAGAATAGCAGAGTGTCTCTCAAGCTATGGGAGGGAGGCAGAGAGCCTCAGCCTCCCAGGAGCACAGGTGTGTCAGGGGCAAGGGAAGCCCAGGAGAAGTTGACCAGGAGGCAGCAAGACCAGGGAGGGAGGAGAGTCAGAGATGCGGAATGTCCTGGAAGCTAAGGAAAGAGACCACTCCCAGGGAAGGCAAGTGACAGGAGAGGAGGCCAGCAAACAGGATGCCCTTGATCTTTGCAAGAGCAGATTTGGTGTCCACAGTAAGGGAGCTATTTGGGGAATGAATGAGGTGTGGAAAGGTATGAGAGCCAATGTAGACAGCTCTCCACAGAGCGTGGCTGCAGAAAAGCCAGAGTAGTGACCGGCAGAGGACGTGGGGCAGGGGAGGGAGGAGGCCTTCTGCTGTTTGAAGATGGGCGGGTTGAGCAGGTTCAGATTGAAATGCAGGTTGAAGTGTAGCTAGGAAGGAAAGTAGAGAGGCCAGGGTCCAGGCTGCTCCTGTTCTGGGCCAGGTGGCCTCTAGACAGGTCACAGGCAGCCTGATGCAGGAGGATTTGGGGATGACCGCCTCTGCTTGAAACAGACCATTCTAAACGCTACCTGACAACACGCTGAAAGGATACCCTTGGAAGACAGTGGGGGAGGTTTTTGGAATGTAGAGGTTGAATTGGGAGCACTTTAATCACCCTTGACTTCCCCGTTCCTGTGGTGAGTGAGGGCCATTCGTGGGCAGACAGGCCATGTCTTTCTGGTGACATCCTAGAGCTTTTTTCGCTGCCTCTGTAGTTCAGTGCAGTCCTTTGGCAAATATCTTTACTTTTTCCTTGTTAAAGTCCTTTTTGTCCTTCCTAACCTTCTTAGGCATTCCTCTGCTTAGGAACAAAGGGCATATTGCAGTCTTTGTGGCACGTGAGGTTTTAAAAATCGATTCCCTTCCCATCTCTCTGCCAAGTGTATGAGCCTCTGAATTTCCTGGAGCTGGAGTCCCTGCCATCTTCGCAGCTTTCATTCCAGGTCTTGTTTCTTTTGCTGCTATGCTAGGGAACTTTGTAGTCTGGGGGTGAAGTACCCTCCCCGGCTGGGCACCCCTCAGTCAGTGCCAACTTGAGATGACACGCTATTTTGTGCAGATGTCACCAGGAAGAGTGAGTGCAGTAATAACTTGGACAGCTGCTCCTTGACTTACAAATGGGGTTATGTCCTGATAAACCCCATCATCAGTTGAAAATACTTTAAGTCAAAAATGTGTTTGATATATCTAACCTACCAAACAAAATACCTCAGCCTGGCCCACCTTAAACATGCTCAGAACACTTACTTTAGCCTGCAGTTGGGCAAAGTCATCTAACACAAAGCTATTTTAAAATAAAGTGTTGAATACCTCATGTAATTTATTGCATGCTGTACTAAAAGTGAAAACAGAATGGCTGTATGTGTATTTGAAGTATGCTTTCTACTGAATGCATATTGCTTTTGAACCATCAAATTTGAAAAATTATAATTTGAACCATTGTTAAGTCAGGGACTTCAATGTACAAAAGAATATTATTATTATTATTATTACTATTTTTTTGAGATGGAGTTTTGCTCTTGTTGCCCAGGCTGGAGTGCATTGGCATGATCTCAGCTCACTGCAACCTCTGCCTCCCAGGTTCAAGCCAGTCTCCTGCCTCAGCCTCCTGAGTAGCTGGGATTACAGGCATGCACCACCATACCGGGCTAATTTTTGTTATTTTTAGTAGAGATGGGGTTTCACCATGTTGGTCAGGCTGGTCTCGAACTCCTGACCTCGTGATCCATCCGCCTCGGCCTCCCAAAGTGCTGGGATTACAGATGTGAGCCACCGCACCTGGCCCAAGAACATTATTATTATTTTTGAGACAGAGTCTTGCCCTGTCACCCAGGTTGGAGTGCAGTGACGTGATTGTGGCTCACTGTAGCCTCTACCTCCTGGGCTCAAGCGATCCTCCCACCACAGGTGAGCACCACCATGCTCAGCTAATTAATTTTATGTAGAGATTGAGGTCTCGCTGTGTTGCTCAGGCTGATCTCGAACTCCTGGCCTCAAGCAATCCTCCCCGCTCAGCCTCCCAAAGAGATGGGATTACAGATGTGTGCCACCATGCCCGGCTGCAGTCTCTGCTTTAAAGGGACGGAGCTCTGGTTCCCTGTCTGTCAGGAGCCAGATGATTGCCGGGATGGTGAAGAGTCCAACCAGCTCCAACCGCGGTGAAGCGCGTTAGCAAACTACTTTTGTCTTTCTCACAGTATTCATTCATTCACCAAGGTGGCTTAGAAAACAGAAGAGAGAAAGTGGAAGCAATTAACACTCCAGCTGTTATTAACATTATAGAAATCGGGCGTTATGAAAGGGTACTTTGGCATTCAAATAATTGGGGTACCCTGGAGCCTGCTAACTAAAATTAAACTTCAAGCTTTTCCAGGACTTTCTGCTTGATGTTGGCAAGACACACTGTCACAGCTGCTCATGGCTCCATGGAGCTGGCCTGTAGGTGGCATCGGTGTGAGTGGTTCCACTCTGTTGGCTCAGCAGATGAGAGGTGACCTTGAGTCCCTCCAGCTGCCCTTGCTGTGTCCCCCTGCTGCCATCTTTGGCTGTCAGCTAGACCCCTCAGATGTTCTTCTTGGGATTCAGTCACACGACCACCATTCCAGGGGATCTTCCAGGGCCTGCTTTCTTGTGTTCATGATAGAATCATCCCAGTGTGGCAGGCCATGGAGAATCATGTTCCTGTTCTAGAGAAGTTTGAAAGCAAAGGGGTGAGTCCCTCTCTGTAGAAAACCTCCCAAAGGGTCTGGCTTCCTGGGGGAAGGGAGCCGAGATGAGGCCTTTCTGTGCTGAGTTGGCCATTTAGATCTTGGGCTTTGATGCTGGAATTGAAGACGCTAGCCAAAACCACGTGCCATGCTTGGCCTTCCTGGTCTGGCCTGACAGGTTGGTACTCTGGCGGGACAGCCATGGCCACTGTTGAGATGGCACCCAGCACAAGCACTGAGGGTTAGAAGGTGTCTAGAATTATGGTTCAGCGGGATTGAGTGGAGATCTCCAGGGCCATAGCTTTTCCTCCTGGAAAGTGGGGAGATGTTGTGATGTGGCTATTTCCAGCTTTTTGTCCAGGGGAACACAAGCATCCTGGAGAATTCTTATAATCAAGCCCACAGGATATAAAGTATGATTCACACAACAACATGAACTTGACTTTTTGATTTTCCAAGAGTCCAAGAGTCTTGAAGCAGGTACCCCCTCACAGGCAGGTCCAGGCCAGGTTCCCCTCAGTGTTTCCGCTAGTGACAAAGGAGAGCCTGGTTGAATGAGTTGCTTTCAGCCCTCTGTCCTGGACCTGCGCAGCCCAGGCCGGCAGCCCCCCTCCACCTGGGGCCGTGGTACCTAAAGGTGGAGTCTGAGTTGAGGTGTGACACCAGATTCAGACAGTGCAAAATAAAGACAAATTGTCTGTGACTATTTTTTGTATTGATTACATGTTGAAATGCTATTTTGATCACATTGGGTTACTTACAAGATATTATTAATTTTATGTGTTTCTTTTGACTTTTTAAATGCAGCTGTTCAGATTTTAAATTACATAGGGGGCTTGCATTCTGGTTTTTTCAGACAGGTCTAAAGTAGTATGGATGAAAAGCGTTTATCTGACACACAGTAAATTCCTGAAGCTTCCCCAACATTCCCCAGCACTCTGAGACTTGGGCTTTTTTCCAAGCTTACATTCTCTCACTGAGCAAACAAACCAAATAGGAAGCTAACCTGAGAAAGACACATAGGATCGGGTGAAAAGTCTCAGCCTGGTGCTCCTCCCTGCACAGCTTGGCTCCCGAGTGGCCAGTTACCACTTACTCATCCCCAGGTTGACAGCCCCTAATGAGCAGGTTTTGTTTTGTTTTGTTTTGTTTTGTTTTGAGACAGAGTTTCACTCTTGTTGTCCAGGCTGGAGTACACTGGCACAATCTCGGCTCATTGCAACCTCTGCCTCCTGGGTTCAAACAATTCTCCTGCCTCAGCCTCCCAAGTAGCTGGGATTACAGGCACACACCACCATGCCCAGCTAATTTTGTATTTTTAGTAGAGACAAGGTTTCACCATGTTGATCAGGCTGGTCTCGAACTCCCGACCTCAGGCGATCCACCTGCCTCAGCCTCCCAAAGTCCTGGGATTACAGGCATGAGACACCGCGCCTGGCCATGAGCAGCTTTAAGAATTAGGAAAACCTCCCAAGGAGAGTCAGGCTGGGTGGCCCCACTCGGCTGCGCTGTGTGAACTGTCTGGGGAGAGTCTGCATTTCCGGAGTCGGTCTCTTGTTCGCATGCATCTGCAGGCTGGCTGCTGTGTGAAGCATTTGTGTTCTCAGCTGGATGCATCCTTGTCTGAACCGCATATATGGCATGGAGGACCTGGGGCTGGATCACACTCTGCCTGGGGGGACTCGTGCAGAAGAGCATGATCCTGATGCTTCGTTTTCAACCTATGTGAAAATAAGGCCAGTCCTCATAAGCATGCTGGGAGTCTTAAGTAAAAACCTAGAAATGGGTCTGGCTCTGTTCCCAGCACGTTGTAGGAACATGAACGTTAGCTGTGTCCTTTTAGTGAGCCTATACCCAGAGGAGACAAATAAAAATGGGGGGGGAGGGGCAGCAAGCTGTTCCATGAGTGTCCTCCGCCCACAGGGAAGTCCCACCTGGCCATCGTGCAGAAGGTGAACAACGAGGGTGAGGGCGACCCCTTCTACGAGGTCCTGGGCCTGGTCACCCTGGAGGATGTGATCGAGGAGATCATCAGGTCCGAGATCCTGGACGAGTCAGAAGACTACCGTGAGTCCGGACTCCTGGCAGTTCCACCTCCACTGGGCCCTCACACTTCCCGAGGTGTCTGTTGTGTCAGAGGCCAGTGGGCCTCTGTGCTGCTGGAACCCAGCACGATCTACAGCCAGGCCCCCTTCTCCTCAGCCCTGCGTGGGTGCTGGCAGGGAGCCCCCTTATAGGAGGCCTCACGCTTGCAGCTCCACACAAGCAGGGTAGCCTGTGCCGGCGGTGGCTTTGTAGTCCCAGGGCTCACTTGGGGCTCCATTAGCTGCCGTCCTGCTTCCTCCGTTACTGAGCGGGCCTTGCCGTTCATGGGCCTTTCCAGTCTTCTGTCTCCCTAGGTGCTTTCATTTTTGCAGGTTCTTTTCTACATTACAGAAATGTCCCCTGAAAGAACCCATTCTTTGCCGTGAAGAAAGTCTTCCCGGAGCAGCTGATCCCAGGGCCCTTGATTGCATGGTTAAAGTGTCCGCCTGTTAGGATGGTGGCTGAGGCCTGCAGGGCAGCACAGAACTTGTGCTTCATGGCTGGGCCGCTTGCCCCACATGCTTTCAAAAGTACGGCTTTACTCATGCGTCAGTTTTCAGTCACAGCATCTTTAGTCTCGTTCGTGAGGCCACCATAGGCGTGGGGTCTCCAGGTTAATTGCAGCCCTTTTGCACTGGTAATCCTTGAATACACACGTTTAGTGAGAAGTAGCACTCAGTGGCCAAGGAGGCCTGTTGTTATTTTTTTTTTTTTCTTGAGACGGTCTTGCCCTGTCACCCAGGCTGGAATGCAGTGGTACAGTCATGGCTCACTGCAGCCTCAACTGCGCAGGCTCAAGGGATCCTCCCACCTTAGCCTCCAGAGTAGCTGGGAGTATAGGCGCATGCTGCCACATCTGACTAATTGTTTTATTTTTTGTAACGACAAGGTTTCTCTATGTTACCCAGGCTGGTCCTGAACTTCTGGCCTTAAGTGACCCTCCCACCTCAGCCTCCTAAAGTGCTGGGATTACAGGTGTGAACCACTACATCTGGCCTAAATTTAAAAAAACTTTGGTCCACATCCAATGACCTATCAGGGAGGCCTGTTATTTTATAAAAGCTGCTTTGTTATATCGGCATTCTCTTCAGCCAGCTCCGAGGCAGGGACCCACCCCTCTGTCCATGTGGTTGGGGTGGCAGCAGCAGGCCCCATGGAGGGAGCAGTGCTGAGGACATGTCCCTGCTGGCCTCAGGAGGAAGGAGAGGACGACACCGCTCCCTGGTGTGGTCGCGATTGACAGGTTGCCGATGCCTGAGTGTGCCCTCTTCTTCCATCTTAGGAGACACCGTGGTGAGGAGGAAGCCTGCTTCTCTGATGGCCCCTCTCAAGCGGAAGGAGGAGTTCTCCTTGTTCAAGGTGTCTGATGATGAATATAAAGTAAAAATCTCGCCTCAGCTGCTCTTGGCCACCCAGCGCTTCCTGTCCCGAGGTGAGGTGGGAGGGTGGTCCATGCCCCCTGCCCTCCTCACTGTCCTGTGGGTCAGGAGGCTGCTTGGGGCTGACACTATCTCTACTCCCCATTCCTCGCAACAGGCATGTCTTGAGGACCTCCGTGTTCTCTGCAGCCCTGCCAGCATCTTGAATCTTGGGAAAGGCAGCTCCTCTCTGCCAGACAGCCAAGAGCAGGGCCAGGGCAGTGCCACACCTGGTGCGCCATGGCCAGGCGGCCTCAGCTTTCAGCTGGGTGGATGTGCAGTGCCCTGCCCAGTTTTTTGTTTGTTTTTTTTTTAAAGACAGGTTCTTGAGTGCAGTGGTGTAATCTGGTTCACTGCAACCTCCACCTCCCAAGTTCAAGTGATTCTCCTGCCCCAGCCTCCCCGGTAGCTGGGATTACAGGCATGCATCACCACGCCTGGGTAATTTTTGTATTTTTACTAGAGATGGGGTTTCGCCACGTTGGCCAGGCTGGTCTCGAACTCCTGACTCCAGGTGATCCGCCCGCCTTGGCCTTCTAAAATGCTGGGATAACAGGCATGAGCCACCACGCCCAGCCCCTGTCTAGTTCTCTTGTGTTGAGATTGGGGGTGGGGGGCAGCTGCTCACAGGCTACCCAGGAGCGCCCCGGTGGGCACAGTAACTTGAAATGCCTACAGTGTTGGGTGTGGTTCCACGGGCCACTGGGCCCCAGTGGACACTGTCCGTTTTTTCCATCACGGGCAGAAGTGGATGTATTTAGCCCGCTGCGCGTCTCTGAGAAGGTCCTGCTGCACCTGCTGAAGCACCCCAGCGTCAACCAGGAAGTGAGGTTTGATGAGAGCAACCGCCTGGCCACACACCACTACCTGTACCAGCGCAGCCAACCGGTGGATTACTTCATTCTTATCCTACAGGTAGCTGTGGGTACCAGGCCTGGAGCCTCCTGCTTCCTCAGGCCAGGGAAGGGTCTGGGAGAAGAGGGGTGTGGGGGCAAGCAGATACCTCCCCACCCCGGAACAGTCAAGTTCGTGGGTTTCTCTTTGTGCTGCCTTCTGACAGGAAAGGCAATCTGGCCACATCTGTTTCTCTCCCTGCTGTTCCTCCCAGGGCAGAGTTGAAGTGGAGATCGGGAAGGAGGGCCTGAAGTTTGAGAACGGGGCCTTCACGTACTATGGAGTGTCGGCCCTGACCGTGCCATCCTCGGGTAAGCCTTGGCCCCTGGTGTTGCAAAGGGCCAGGGTTGAGGCTGCGGAGCCTGTCCCCCCTCGCTGTCGCTTCGGCTGTGAGTGCCCCTCCTCGCCTCCCCTTCTGCCTGAGCCCACCACCCCATAAGATGGTGTGGCCCCTGGGCTTCTGGGAGGGAGGGCAGCATTCTTCATCATTCGTCTTTGTGGCTCACTCCACCCCGCGAAACCTCTCCCAGCTGTGTTCATCATCCTCTCTCGGCTTCCCATACACATTGCCTCTCCAGGGTGATTGGTGGGGTTGGTCTTTGAAACTGTGCAGTTGTCCCCACCAGGGGAGGGGGCTCCCAGCTGCCAGCACTGGCTTCTGCCATCACTGATTGTTCCTTTGATAGTTCACCAGTCCCCGGTGTCCTCGCTCCAGCCCATCCGCCATGACCTGCAGCCCGAGCCAGACGGCACGCGTTCATCAGCATATTGTCCCGACTACACCGTCAGGGCGCTCTCTGACCTGCAGCTCATCAAGGTGACTGCCTGGGCTGCTCATGGGTGCTGACTTTAGCTGACTTTGTGTCACTGGGGGCTACCAGCTGGTCTGAGACTGCCCAGAGCAAGGCCCTGCACTCATCCTGAGGGACACAGACCTTTGCACCCAGGTTCCACGCGAGGTCTTAAAAACACTTGACTCAGTTGCTCTTCTCTGCCCCTAACTAGCTTAAAGTTGTGCCTCTGCCCTCTTCTGGCCTGGTGTGGACTCTACTTTACCTTCTGTGTCTTACTTCACCAGTTGGGTCTGCCAGTAATATTTTCATCCTCTAGGTTACGCGGCTGCAGTACCTCAACGCACTCCTGGCTACCCGAGCCCAGAACCTGCCACAGTCCCCAGAGAACGCTGACCTGCAGGTCATCCCAGGCAGCCAGACCAGGCTCCTCGGTGAGAAGGCCGCCACAGCGGCAGGTGAGAGCCGAGTGGTATGCCGTGCACTGTGTCTAGACCCAGGGACCGTGAACTTGCACACACAGACTTGCACTCTCGCCGCCCCACCCTGCCCTCCATCTTTTTTCTCTGTTTTTTTCCATCCTTTTCCCTTCTTGCTTTTTTTTTTTCAGGTGGAGTCTTGCTCTGTCACCCAGGCTGGAGTGCAATGGTGTGATCTGGGCTCACTGCAGTCTCTGCCTCCTTTGTTCAAGCAATTCTCCTGTCTCAGCCTCCTAAAGTAGCTAGCATTACAGGTGCCTGCCACCATACCCAGCTAATTTTTTTTTTTTTTTTGAGACAGAGTCCTGCTAATTTTTTTGTATTTTTAGTAGAGATGGGGTTTCTCCATGTTGGCCAGGGCTGGTCTCAAACTCCTGACCTCAGGTGATCTGCCTGTCTTGGCCTCCCAAAGTGCTGGGATTCCATGCATGAGCCACCGCACCTGGCCCCCTTCTTGCTATTTTTTTTTTTTTTTTTTTTTTATTCTTCATTACTCAATTTGAACTTCTTCCTGTTTTTAACAGCTTGGATGACACTTAACTGGTATTTAGACTATAGTAAGTCAGTATTTTCCCTCGGGGTCCTCTTAGAATGGATTGACTTAATCAGAGAATTGTTGGGAAGTGAGAATAAGTTTCCATTCAGACACGTTTGGCCATTTAAGTTTAGGTCACTTGGTAAGTGAAGACTGGAGTCAGCAGTGGGCCTGGCTCAGAGGGTGGGTGGCTGGTGGACAGCATCCTAGACACTAGAAGGGTATTTGTGAGGAGTTTGGTCAGTTTATGCTAATGTTTAAATAAACGAGACCCATTCGGGGCCCCGCTGTGAGCAGGAAGATTGTGTTGGAAGAAATTTTGCAAATGGAACTAGAGGTGGTGGGATATTGAACCCCATCCCCCTCAGTGCCAGGAGGGAGGTGAAAAGAGTCTAAAGTGTAGGCTGTGGATAGGAGTGGTGAAGGGTCAGGCTTTCTTGTTCTTGTTTTTCAAGAAGATACTTTTATTCTGATTGAGTTCCTAAGGTTGGGGTTAGAGATATGCCTGAATTCAGCTGGGATTCCTGGAGGAGCCGGTGGGGCTTCTGGAGAGGCTGTGGGGGGAGCTGCAGGCTTGCTTCCTCGAACCCCCACCTGCCCCACCGTGAGGAAGACAAGCCCTTATCAACGCTTCCTCCGCCACGCACTGCACTAGGAGCTTCCGTGTCTAACTCCGCTAACCCCTCTGTGGCTGGAGGGGTGCTAGCTGTCCTGCCCGTTCTACAGGGCAGGATAGAGAGCCCAAGAGAAGGCCCCGGCACTCTGACCTGCTTCCTGTAGGCCTCCCACGGAGCAGCTCTGGCTACTCAGACCCATACTGGAGAGCACAAACATGTTTTTCTAATAGAAAGTCCTTTCTGAATTGTGAGTTGATGTGCAGGTACAAGGGACAGAAACCCCACTCTAGGTCATGTGGATGCCTCAGCCCCTGCGGCTCCAGATCTGGGTGTTGGCAAAACGGCAGCAGGAGAGGTCGTGGTGCTGAAGTCCTGGATCTGGGGATGGGTTGCATCTCTTTCTAAAGAGATCTCTGTAAGGATGGTGCTGTACTTTCTTTAAGAGATAAGGTCTTGCCATGTTGCGCAGACTGGCCTCCTAATCTGGGCTCAAGTGATCCTCCTGCCTCAGCCTCCACAGTAGCTGGATGACTAGCTAGTGCTGCATTTTTTAGGGTTCTTGATGCTTCTGTGCTTACCCACTGTGATGGTTTCTTGTTTTATGGGGTGCCTCTTATATAGAAGTTCACACTGTCACTCACATTAGACTGGTGTCTCAGAGGCCAAGATGTTGTGTTTTTTAAAATGTGAGCCTTTGGTTTTGGTTTTCCCACACGTGAGCCTTTTCTGGCTCCAACTGCTACCCACACTGCACATGTTGTATTAAAGATACAGACCTAATCCCAGAATAATGCTTTTTTTTTTTAAATTTCTTTTTTTCCTTTTTTTTACTGCCCACCTGCATCTGTCTTGATCGAGTTATAAGAATAATGCTTTTCTCATCATTGCATCTCTTGTCCTAAACCCGAGATTTTGAAAAAAATCTTCACTGGGCCATCCTGTAAGAGAATAGTTTATAGTGGCTTTGTGGGTCATTTCCTCGTTATAATGGATTATCCATTATTCTCTAGACATAATGTTGGTTATCTTCACCTAAGTGAGGCTGGCCTGCTCTCTTTCTGTTTCTTGCCTGAACTCTGGGGCTGTCCTGCGTTTTGTGCTGTGAGCTTGGCACTTCACTGTCCGGAGGAGGATGGGGTGGCCGCACACCTGTAAGTTTCAGTGGGGCACTGCTGAAGTCGTGCAGATGAGAACCAGTTTCTGGAAACCTTGGTACTAGATTCCCACCAGAGAAGTGCCTTTCTTGAGACTTGGAAGGCACAGTAATTTTAAATTGCCTACAGTGGGGGTTGGCAAATGGTGATACAAGGGCCACATCTGGCTAGCAGCCTATTTTTGAGAATGAAGTTTAATGGGAACCCACACATCTGTTTGTGGATTGCTACGGCTGCCTTTGAGTTACAGCAGTGGAGCTGAGTAGTCGTGACAGAGACCGTATGACCTACAAAAGCTAAATTAATATTGGCCCTTTGCAGAAAAAGTTGTCCAACCCCTGGCTTACCATTTCAAATCCTGGGCAAGTCCTCCATGTCAGTTCTTCATGGAACCGTATGCTGAGGGAAAGGCGGTCCCCACTCTGTGCAGCCCTCCGTGTTGTCCTCCTGGCTTTCTCTGCTGTCCTGCAGGCTGTGGGGCTGTGCAGCCTCAGTGCTGTGGTTCTCCCTCAGCTCCCCCTGCCCCGGGCGCTGGGCCTCTCCGGGGTGCTGCCTGGAGCCAAGAGGCACAACCGTCTCTGCTCAATAGCTTCTCTTCTTCTTTCTCTCTCTGCTCCCTTTAGCCTTCCCAGTAGACCTTTCCCTCTTTGGCACAGTTGGAAACTGCAGTTGATAAATGACTGTGGACTAGTGCGTGTTTTTTGTTTTCAGAGCACACCCAAGGTAAATATCTTCCCTCTCCCTACCCCTTCACTTTCCTTTCCTGGCCCTTCACCTGCGGGAGGAGCAGATCCCACAGCTCCCTAGGCTGGGGAGCATTTCTCTCCGGGGGTACGGGGTGGGCACTCCCTTCCATCCTTCTGGAAGACAGGAGGGGTCATGAGATACCTCCATTATGGGAAATGGTGCTTCCTTCCAGCACAGGGTGCTGTATCATCCCGGGCAGGGGGCTCTTGTTCAGCATAATGGCCTGGGCCCCCTGGGGCCAGAAATCCACAGCCCCTTCTTCCCTGTCTGCCAGGGAAGTCATCTGTCCTCAGTGGCTTCCTCTTGTGAGGCGAGTTTGGCTGACCATCTGCTAACCAGCCGCTCCTGGCTCTGCTCTGATACCTCCTAAGGCATCCCTGTCTCACCTGCCCCTTCCTGTCCCACCAGAGGATTTGGCACTTAGTTTTGATGGGACCTTTACCGGCTTTGATGCTAATTCTCCTTCTCTTGTCTCCTCTAGGGTCCAACCACAGCAGGCCTGGCATCCCGGTGGAAGGCAGCCCTGGGCGGAACCCAGGTGTTTAACTGCTTGCTAGGCAGCCCCAGATCTGGGGAACAGACGAGCACGTGGGGAGCTGGAGTGAGCCAAGCAGAAGCTTCATGCCTGCCTGCCCCCATCCCCTCCAGGCCACGTTTTAGATGGCCCTTGTAGATGTGGGTCCTGGGTATCCTCAGAACTTGACATCAATGCCTGGATCCTTCAGCTGGCCCTGCCCTCCTTTAGAAGATGGGGGTCACCAGGGCACAGATTTCCAGCCCTGCATCAGGAAGGAATGAAAGGAGCACCGTCATCTGTAGTCCCCAGGGCCCTGGCTTCCCCGTCTCCCCAGAGGCTGGAACAGTGCAGCATATTCAGACCTCTTTGGGCCAAGCCACCTTGTGAGTGCAGTTACCGCCTTTATGTGGCCGTGACTTGTACTTGCTTTGCTTTCAATTTGCCAGCCTACCACTGCTGGCAGCACTTTTTGAGCAAACTGAGAGCACCCGTTTTGGCGTTGGAGGTTCAAATCCATGACCTTGTCCATGGTGTCCTTTCCAGCTTCCCTGATGGTGCCACGTTTCAGAGCATGCGCCCTAGCCTTTCCCATGTGCCAAACCGGAAGCTCCGCTGCCTGCAGGCTGTCCCTGTAGCCCCACTCCCTCCCTGGAGGCTGCTCTTCTGACACTGAGAGCTGGCCTAGTGGTGCCACGGGCCCCTTTCTGCTCCTCTGCCCACCTGCTGAGTTGCCACTCACAGCATTGTCAGTTCCTGTGTTCTGAAAAGAGGTCGCGCCTGGGAGGAAGGGATCGTCATGCTGCATCAAATCCTCTCCCCACTGCGTGGCCCCGGGGAGAGTGGCCGCCTGTGGCACCTGCTGCACACCTCCCCACGGCCTCCCTGCAGGTGCTGCTTGGCCATGATGTGCAGAGAGCAGCGAGGGAGGGTTTATGAACCAGGTAGATCCTCCTGACCTTTCTTTAAAAGAAAAAAATCAGTTTTTGTTATATCTCTAGAACATTTCGAGTCTTTTCCTTTTTTTCTGTTCCTAGCTATGGGGTTTTAGAGAAGTGGGAACAGGAAGGCATTTGTCTTTTTCTTCTAATTTACTGTGTTTTCCTTCCGTAGTTAATGAGCTGTGTGGAAAAGGGGGCATTACAAGGACGTAGGATCATAGATTGGGGGTAGGGAGGGAGGAGGATTTGTGGTACTTTTCTCAAAGGAATTTGGACCCTTAAAAATGGGACTGAAGGCCAAAAGAACAGTGGTGTGCTTACTTAGAAATTGTCCTCAAGGAATCCATTCTAAGAGCAAGCCCAGGTGGGAAACAGATGCTTTAAAGTCCTCTCCAGAACAGTAGGTGTGTTGTTGTTTGAGATGGAGTCTCTGTCACGCAGGCTGGAGTGCAGTGGTGTGATCTCGGCTCACTGCAACCTCTACCTCCCAGGTTCAAGCGATTCTCTTGCCTCAGCCCCTGATCCCCAGGTGGGATTACAGGCACCCGTGTCATGACGCCTGGCTGATTTTTGTATTCTTAGTAGAGATGGGGTTTCACCATGTTGGCCAGGCTGGTCTTGAATTCCTTACCTCAGGTGATCCACCCGCTTTGGCCTCTCAAAGTGCTGGGATTGCAGGCATGAGCTAAGAACAGTGGTTCTTAACCTTGGCTGCAAATCAGAATCACCTGGCAAATTAAAAATACCTGGACCTGCCACCAGGGCTTGTGATTTAATCAATCTGGGCATCAGCGTTTTCAATTTTTTTAAAAAAATTTTTTGTAGAGACAGATTTCACCATGTTGGCCAGGCTAGTCTTGAACGCCTGACCTCAGGTGAGCCGCGTGCCTTGGCCTCCCATGGTGTTGAGATTATAGGCGTGAGTCACCATGCCTGGCCTTGGGATATTTTTAGATTCACAGAAAAGTTGCGTAGACCTTTCACCCAGCTTCCCCTAATGTTAACATCTTACCTATAGCCTTGGTATGTTTATCAAAACTAAAAAAATTAACATTGGTGCAGTCATATTATTAAGTACAGAATTTATTTGGATTTTACCAGTTTTCCCAATAATGTCCTTTCTCTGCTCCAGCAGCCAGTCCAGGATGCCATGCTTACTTAAAGCTGTTGCTTTCTTTTTTTCTAACTTTATATTTTGAAATAATTTCAGATTATAGGAAGTTGTAAAGATAATGGTCCCACGCACCCTTCCTCCAGTTTCCCTCCATGCTTACATCTTACATGATTGTAATGCAGTATTCCAGCCAAGACTTTGACACTGGTGTGTGTGGGTGGACAGTCCAAATCATTTGTCACATGTACATTTCTGTAACTGCCACTGCAATCAAGATAAAGAAGTGCCATCCCCGCAAGGATCTCCCTCCCCACCGTCCCTAACCCCTGGCAACCACTAATCCTTCATCTCTTACTTTGTCGTTTCAAGAATGTTGTATAGATGGAAGCGTAGTGTGTAAGCATTTGGGATTGTCTTTTTTCACTCTGTAATTCTCGGGAGATCACCCGGGGGTTGCATGTGTCAATGGTTTGTTCCTTTTTCTTGCTGGGTGGTATTCTTCCGTGGTGTACGCATGGGCCCCCTGAAGGACAGCTGGGGTGTTTCCAGTTTTGAGCTATTCCAAGTAAAGCTGCTATGAATATTCATGTATAGGTTTCTGTGTAAAGATTAGTTTTCTTTGGGGTAAATTCCAGGTCATAGGGTGGTTGCATGTTTCCTTTTTTAAACAAACTGTCAAACTCTTACGTCCTCACCAGCAACCTAGGATGATCGTTTCCCCAAATCCTCCGCAGCACTTAGTGGTAACATGTTTTTACTTTAGCCTTTCTGACAGGTGTGTCATGATGCCTCACAGGGGTTTTTCATTTGTGTTTCCCAGTGATGGACACCTCCTGTGTTTCATTACAGTGGAATAACCCTGTCTTTCACCCGTTTTCTCATTGGATTGTTTTTTTCTGTTGGGTTTTGAGAGTTCTTGAGATTCCTTTATGAGATTTTTGGTTTGCATTGGTCTGTAGCTTATCTTTTCACCCCATCCCCCCTTTTTTTTTTTCTGAGACAGAGTCTTTGTCACCCAGGGTGGAGTGCAGTGGCACAGTCTTGGCTCACTGCATGCTTGACTCCTGGATTCAAGCAATTCTCCCGCTTCAACTTCCCAAGTAGATGGGATTATCACCACGCCCAGCTAATTTTTTGTAGAGATGGGGTTTTACTATGTTGCCCGCAGCCAGTCTTGAACTCCTGAGCTCAAGTGATCTGCCCACTTGAGCCTTCCAAAGTACCACGATTACAGGTATGAGCCACCTTACCCAGCCGTCTTCACCCTCTTAACAGGGTTTTATACGGAGCAAAAGTGTTCAGTTTTGATAAAGTCCACCTTACTGATTTTTCCTTTATGGACCGTTGCTTTTAGTGTCACATACAAGAACTCTACCTAGTCTTAGATCCCAAAGGTGGTCTGTTTTTTCCTAAAAGTTTTACAGTTTTGCATTTAAGTATGTGACCCATGTTAATTTTTGTATAATGTGTCAGACTTAGGCCAAAGTTCTTTTTTTAGCCTGTAGATGTCTACCTGCTCCAGCACCGTTTGTTGAAAGGTTGTCCTTCCTCCATTGAATTACTTTCGCACCTTAAAGTCAGCGGGGCATATTTGTGTGGTCCTGTTCCCAACCGTGTTCTCCGCTCTGTTGATCTGTCCGTCTGCCCCTCTGCCAGCATTGCACTCTTGGTTCGCATAGCGACCTAGTAGGTCTCGAAATCAGACTGATTATTCTTTCTCAAAATATTTTCGCTCTATCAGTTTTTATGTGAATTTTAGAATAACCTTGTCCACATCCACAGAACGTCATCTAGGATTCTGATAGGAACTGCATTCAACCTGTATGTTAATTTGAGGAGAACTGATATCTTTATTGGGTCTAACAATCCAGGAACATGGCATGTTTGTTTAAATCTTAGATTTCATCAGGTTTTGTCATTTTCACCATACAGAGTCCTTGCATGTTTTGTTAGGTTTAAACCTAAGCATTTCATTTTTTAAGCAGTTGTAAAAACAGCACGTATTTTTAACTTTTGTGTCCACATGTTCATTTCCCGGAGGTGGAAACAGGTTTTGTGTGTTTATCGTGTCCCTGAGATTTTGCTGCACTCCCTAGCTGTCTGCTTTCTGTCGAATCCTAGGGTTTCCCACATAGACAAGCATGGCCTCTGCATGAGAATACCTGGGCCCTCCCCTCAGGGCTTCTGACTTAGGGTCTGGACATCAGGACTATTTAAACCTTCCTGGTGATTCTGATAAGCAGCTGAGGTAGAGAACTACTGTGCTTTGACCTTGTCATCAGTGAGCAGAGCTGCCTCAAGCACAAGAGCCCAGTGCTAGGACCCTGCGTCCTGCCCACTCTGCTTAGCCTATCTTGCTGTCGGCCGCATGGCTAGCAGGCCTGGGCCCTACCAGAAGGTCCCTGGTAACCAAAGTATGGGCTCCCCCCAGTCCAGGAAAGACAGTTAGTTAGGCTGTAATGGATATCCAGTTTTAATGAACAGAAGATACTGATCAGTATAAAAAGGTGTGTTTGTCACTGAGGTGTCCTCATTTTCTAGATGAGGAGTCGTCTTCTTCATGATCCTGAATGCCTGCTTCGCCACGGCACCAGCGTCTGAGTGCACGCTGGCTTTGTCGCCACAGGGCAGGAGCTGCCCATGGAAAGGTGTGTGCCCCTAGTGTGGAGCACTCGTCAGCTTTTCCACATAGTAACAGCAGCCTTGTTCGGGGCCTGAGAAGGCCACCAAAGGTAGACTAAAAAGAATCACCGCCAAATGCCTGTCAGCCCGGTCGTACCTAATGTAAGCCATCCATGTGAGGGAGGCTGAGCCTGCAGCTTTCAGCCCTTCCCTCAGCCTGTGGTTCTCAGTTGAGGGCAGAGCTTGTTAAGATTCACTTTCTGGCATTTAGAGACCCAGTCCCGCCAGCAGTACTGGTCTATACCAGTGAAACTTGAAACGTACAGTCAGTGGCAGAGGAAGACGTCTAGGGAGCTTGGGTCCTTAGACCACCAGGGAGCAAGGAAGGGATGGGGAGGGGGGCCCTCGCCTTCCCCTGCTTCCCTGTGGGCTGGGTTCAGAGCCCCTCAGTGTCCTGGCCTCTGGGGTGGGATCAAGCAGGCTGGATGCAGCTGCAGAGTTCCAGGCAAGAGCTCAAGCTCCAGTACCAGGGACATAAGGGAGCATAAGAGCCTCAGGCAAACTAGGGTTACGGGCCACCGCCCCAAGAGTTGAGTGGGCCACAAGCAATCCCCAGTGCCCAGGCACCTCCCCCATGAGAGCTACCAGCAGGCGACAGTGTGCCAGGCCAGCCTGAGCGGGGCCAGTGCACAGTGGGTGCAAGGCTTCTCTCAAACATGCGCTCCAGCTCATCAGTCTTAGGGCTTCTGAGGCAACCTGGTGGGTCCTCGACTTCTGTTGCTGTGAGACGTCACAGCTGTTGAGCAGCCTGCGCCAGACGGCCAGAACCCACCTCCAGAGTCCCTACGACTAAAGGTGTCTAGAGCCGCTCCAGACACTGCCAGGGTTGCTGCTGACAGGAATGGAGTCCTGGAAGAAAGCCCTGCCACATGCCAGCGCAGACAGGCCTGGCCCTGTACGGCCTGCCTCGGCTGCCCCTTGTACATCCTGGATAGCATCTGCTGGCCACAGGCTGAGTTCACACCAGCAGAGACTAGCCCCAGGGAGAGCAAGGCAAGCCCCCTAACTTGGGATGAGTGGACACTGAGGATGCCCGGACCCAGCTCGGTGGCTCCAGCTCAGGACTGCTCCCTTCGGGCTCTGCCCTTGGCCCCACTCTCCTCCCCTCATCTGGACCCGCACTTTCCCCTGTTTTTTGCTCCCGGCAGGGAAGGTGGCTCCCCTGACACTCGAAGCCAGGGAGGCCTCGCTGAACGCTGAGCCGAGTGCTGCACCTCACTTCTGCCAGGGCTTCCTCAGACACCCGAGGAGGCACAGCCATGAGAGGGAGGAACCAGAGCTGAGGGCAGGAACCACAGAGACGCAGATGCGGGGGTGGGGCATGGGACGGAATGGTGGCAGTGCGCGAGGCGTGGGGCTGCAGTCAGCATCTCAGCACCTGGTGCGGGGATGCGCCACATGGGCCTGCAGGGCCTCCTGGATGCCGCGCTGCCAGTCTCGAGCCAGCTGCGCTGGGGTCACTGAGGCCTGGGAGCAACAGTGTGAGTCAGTCCCTTGCAGGCGCTCCACCCGCCCACCCTCAGGACAGGAGCTTGGGCTGCGCCCACACTCACCACATTTCGCACCCCCAGGTCGGCCCCGTAGAGCAGCAGCAGCTTCATGGCTTTGTAGCTGCCATGCCGCACAGCCTCGTGCAGAGCCGTGTCCCCTTCCTGCTGAGAATGCAGGTGGTCAAGCTCCTGCCTCCGCATCCTGCCCTCCTCACACAGGAAGGTCAGGGCTGCTATCACCAAGGAGATAGCACCTCTGGTCCTGGCTGGGGCTCCTCAGTCCCTGCCCCAGTGGAACTGCCCGAGCAGGAAGAGCAGTCGCTTGCCTTACCTTATCCTGTGCGTTTAGGTGGGCGCCACACTCAATGAGGTGCTCCAGGCAGTCGGGGTGCCGGGTGCGCACTGCCACATGCAGAGGGGTGCTCCAGATCTGAGAGCAAGTGGGGGTCAGTGCTGGGTCTGGATTGGCGAGGCCTCCCCAACCCATTGGACTGTGTGCTCTCTTCTCCAGGAAATGTGTCCGTTTCCTGCTCCCTTGCGTCCCTGACAGGCCCCCAAAGCGCTGTACCCCGTACCTTGTCCCGGGCATTGACCCGGGCTCCCTGGTTAAGCAACTGTTTGAGGATATCCAGATGTCCTCCACGGCAGGCCCAGAACACGGGTGTCCTGTCCAGCTACAAAACAAAAGCATCCAAGCTCTTAGAGCTGCTGGGATGCTAAGCAGGGCATTGACCCGAAGCTGGGCCTTCCCCAGTCCTCACCAAGTCCCGAGCATCCACTGTGGCACCTGCTGCCAGCAGCTTGTTCACTAGCTGGCTGTGACCCTTCAGACAGGCCCAGTGCAAGGCGGTGCAGTGGAGCTGGAGGCAGAGACGGGAGATTAGGCAGAGGGAGCGCAGCCACCCCTAACGACCTCACAGGGTCCCTTCCCAAGGCCAGGTCCCTGAACGAAATTGCTGCTTCCTCCACCACACAATGGGCTGCTCCCTCCCCTCCTTCTGGAGGCACCATTGGAATCATGCCCATAGAAGCAAAGACCCCTGCAGCCTCCTAGGCCAGGACTTGAACACAGTGAAGGTGGTGTTCCTGCAGCTGCAGCTGCTGCCAGCCAACTCACCCCACCTGCGCTACCTTGTCATGGGCATTGGGATCCCCTCCGTCTGTCAGGTACTTGTCAATCAGGGACTCCTGGTTCTCAGCAGCCGCCTTCAGGAACATCTCCAGGCCCACAGGCTCTACCTGGGCCTGGGGCTGCAGCTAGGTCAATTGAAAAGACCAACTCACTCCCAAAGGCCACAGGTGCCCAAAATGGCACAGCTTCACCACCTGGCCTGCATGTCCTACACAGCCAACTGAGGACTGGCACACTGCCGGCTTGTACTAATGCAGTTTCTTATTCTAATCCCACCCCAAGAGACTGAATAGACACCGTGTGTGTGTGTGTGTGTGTGTTATGGATTGACTTGTACCTCCCCAAGAGTCATATGAAGTCATGAAGTCCTAACCCCAGGTACCTTAGAATGTGACCTTATTTGGAAACAGAGCCACTGAAGATGTAGTTAGATAAGATGAGGTAATGCCTGAGTATGATGGGCTCCTTACCAATACGACTTGTGTTAAAGTGGGCTCTAATCCCGTGTGACTGGTGTCCTTATGGAAGGGGACACATGGACACAAGCATGCACACAGAATGCCCAGCGAACATGAGGGTGGAGTTGGGTGATAAATCTGCAAGCCAAAGAATGCCAAAGATCGCCAGCATCCACCAGAAGCCAGAGAGGCATGAAGGGATTCTCCCCCACCGCTCTCAGAACCAGCCCCAGACACCTTCCGCTCAGCCTTCCAGCCCCCAGGACTGAGGTGACACAGGCCTGCTGTTGAGGCTGTCCAGGCTGGGGACTTTGTTGCGGCAGCCCTGCTGGACACATCCATGGGGGCTCTGGAGTGGATTTCAGTGGCTGTGGTCCTGGCCTGCAGTGCCTACTCCTCCCTAAGCCCCTCCTCTGGAACTGGAGCCCTGGTGTGTGCACTGCCCTAGTCCTGAACTCCCACTCACCTTAACCAGGGGCTCAGGTTTCTTAGGGGGGACTCTGCGTCTCAGTCTTTTTTCTCTCCGTCTTTTAATCAAGTTTTCCAAGTCAGCCAGATTATCCAGATTAACTCTGGAACTGCTAAATCTTTCCAGCTGGAGCAGAATGTGGGCAAAAAACAAGACCATGCCAGCCGTCAGCCGCTGGTCAAGAGACCTCTCTGCCTTGCCGACAGGAGACACCAGCTTCTCGCCCCACCAGAGCCCCTACTGGCCCTCACTGCTCAGCAGGCCTCAGGGATGAACCACCCCTCAACCCCACCCCTGCCCCTCTCTCACTTTTCTCTTCTTTTCTTCTTCCAATTTCAGCTTCTCCCGGGCCACAGCCTCTTGGGGGCCCCTCCTCCAGTCACTAGGCCAGCCTCCAGGGTCAGGAACTCCATGTCCAAATCCCAACACTTTCCCTTCATCTCTTTCTCCACTTACCTGTAGGAATAGTATGTGAGTACTGAGTCGGGAAAATTGGAGGAACCCTCCTTAGAAAACAGCTGTGCAGTACCAGGGAGCTGTCTGACAAGGGCGGATGTCACAAGGCTGGTGCTCGGGATGGGAGTCAGCCTCAAAGCCCTGGCAGTCCGGAGTGCTGGCAAGCTCCTTCGCCCTGTGGGTGCTGCTGGCTCCGCAACTGTGGCATCAGGTTGACATCAGCTGACACCCAGGGGGACAACAGATCCCCGCCTACCCTGCTCCTGTCAGCAGGAACACGGCTAAGGAGACATGAGGCCACCATCTATTTATACTGCTGGGCGTGTGCCCAGGTAGCCTCAAGGCAGATGACACCTTAGCTTCCCCAACGCTGTTGTCCTTAACATTCCTACCAGATCACACCTACTGCCACCTGACTCCAAGCTCAGAGGGACAGAGGAAAAGCCCCCATGGTAAAATTCTAAATGCCTGGGTTCAGTTCAGGCTCCTTTTGAAGCTACATTTAAGCTCAAACACTTTAAGCACTTGCCTGAAGGAGTTGTGAAGGTTGTAAGTTATTGGGACCTGGGCCTAGGGCAGAGCCTCTGCAGCAAACATCATGCTGCCTCCTGCCAGGCCCCAGCTCAGGACTTCAGGAGCTGGGGAGCACTAAGGAACTGGCATGTTGTGGGGAAAGAACAGGCTGGAATGAGAGGGTAACAGAGCCTAGGGCTTTCCGGCCAGGTAGAACTATATTCCTTCTGAAGAACTCTAGCAACCTAACACTTCCCTGCACTGGTCTCCTGGCAGAGGCTGCACACACACCCTGCATGCCCCTCACGCAAACTGACATCCCTAAGCACCACTGTTTCTCCCACCGCCCAGGGAGCACAAGAGCACCATTCCCCATCCCCAAGGCAGCCAGGCCCCCGGCCATTTCCAGAGCAACAACTATCATGATGCTTAGCTACACCTGCATCTTCCAAAGTAACCTGCCATTACCCGCTCCTCTTTCGCCATCACCATCCAGGGCAAACTTACTGAATTCAAGGATTTTCATGTCTCCTTTCCCCTTTGACTTGTTCCCTAACCCCCTCAGCACCTCACATGAGCACCCTGCAGACACACCAGAAGAACTGCATGCTCAGCTGGGTATGGTGGTTCACACCTGGAGTCCCAGCTACTCAGGAGGCCCAGGTGGGAGGATCACTTGAGCCTGGGAGTTCAAGGCAACATAGCAAGTCTCCATTTCAAAAAAACAGAGATTTTTATAAAAGAACTGCATGCTTCCTTTCTCCTAAGACTTGACCCTCACACCACAGAAAGAAGCTGCCAGTGCTCCTCTAGCCAGCCAGCCTCCTCCTGGCAAGCCAGTCCCGGGGTGCCTCCCGCCTCCGTCCCACATCCTTACCAACTGCTGAATGCTGAGGAAGTCCATGGTCCCCCCTATTCCTCACACCCCTCAGTGAAAAGAGCTGAGCTGCTCAGCCCTTTAAAGGAGCACCTGGGGGCAGGGAGGGAAGGACTGGCCCGGAGGCTTGCGCCTGGGCCAGATGACTCTGGGACTCTGTCACACCAACCAAAATACCAGTCTGGGAATGCAGCCCACTGGGGACAGAAAAAGGAGCTGTTTGGAGCTGAGTTGGCTACATCCTCCGACACCCACTCCCGCATCTCTGCCATGCCCTACACCTACTCGGGCTATTTAACCAACAAGCTGCTAGTCCAGATTCAGGTGAAATGTGTCCCCCTCTCCTAAGTTTAGATGGCACTCGTGAAGAAAGTGCACCCTGGGAGGCCAAGCAAGGAGGCCAGAAGCTTGAGGGGATGGTCAGGAGGGCAGGAGCGACCAGCCTATAGCCTCAGCCCTCCTGGTGGCCACATGAGGAAACTGTGACCTCCCAACCTGCAGTTTCAAGGATGCCCTTCCCTGTGCCCCTGGGCTCCGCTGCTCCTCCCCCAGTGCTCTGAGAGCCCATGGCAGCTACCCCAGCTCCAGAGCCAAGCCTGGTGCTTGTCCTCAGGCCTCTGGAAGTCCTTCCTGCTCCTCCACAGGCTCCTACCAGATGCTCTCCAGGGAAGGAACAGGCCTCTCCACAGGGACGGGGAGACTGATCTGTGCCAGGTCCCAGGATGGAATAGTAACCATGAAATCCAGCCACAGAGCAATGTGACTCAAGCCACCAATCACTCTTCCTAATTCTCCTCAGGAAGCCAGGCATACCCTTCACCCAGCTGGACCTTGAACTCTGCCGTGGCCTTTGCAAGGAAATCAGATAGCCAGTAAATAAGACCCCAGAATCGGAGCAACCTGAGCAGAGATGACCAGGGCACAAGGAGGGAGGACTGTGGCCAAGGACGGTCAGAAGCCCCAAACGGCTGCCCAGCACCCAGAGCTGGCCTCTGCAAAGGGCTTCCACATTTTCAGAGAACTCAAGGAAAGGCAGAACTTTCTTAGAAAACTCAGTTTTTTTTTTTGTTTGTTTGTTTGTTTTAAATTTTGAGACAGAGTCTCACTCTGTTGCCCAGGCTGGGTACAGTGGCGTGATCTCGGCTCACTGCAACCTCTATCTCCTGGGTTCAAGCAATTCTCCTGCTTCAGCCTCCCAAGTAGCTGGGATTACAGGTGCCCGCCATTATGTCCCGCTAATTTTTTGTATTTTTAATTGGGTTTTACCATGTTGGCCAGGCTGGTCTTGAACTCCTGACTTCAAGTGATCTGCTGGCTTTGGCCTCCCGAAGTGCTGGGATTATAGGTGTGAGCTACCGCACCCAGCCAAAAACTCAGTTCTTAGGCTAAATTTAGGGTGCTTTTTTCAAAGATGTTCCTTGCTTTTTTTTTTTTTTTGAGATGGAGTTTTGCTCTTGTTACCCAGGCTGGAGTGCAATGGTACAATCTTGGCTCACTGAAACCTCCAGCTCCCAGGTTCAAGCAATTCTCCTGCTTCAGCCTCCCGAGTAGATGGGATTACAGGCATGGGCTACCACGTCTGGCTAGTACTTGTATTTTTAGTAGAGACAGGGTTTCACCGTGTTAGCCAGGCTGGTCTCGAACTCCTGACCTCAGGTGATCCTCCCCACCTCAGTCTCCCAAGTGCTGGGATTACAGGTGTGAACCACTGCACCTGGCCTGCATCCACATATAGATCCATACATTTATACTTGATCTTGGCCAAAAGGCTGAGAGGCAATCACATTCTACAGGCGTGTCCTGTGTGAAGACGGTCCCACTGCGGACACAAGCAGCATTCTCTGTCAGCAAGCTGTGCTCTGCTGCATGGCAGAGAACTCGGGTCTATAGAACTCAACCACTCCCTATCAGGGAGGAGTTGGTTCTCTCTCTCTTTTTTTTTTTTTTTAACATTACACCCCATGCTCCAGTGCACCTATTTGTAAATGCTCCTGTAAATAAACATTTTTGTAACCATGGAAGAACATTTCTCCACATAGCTACAGAGAAATCAGATTATTGGCTCTGCTCCTTTAAATTTAAATATCTACTGTCAACCTGCCATCCACAGTGGCTGTACCAAATCCCATGAGTGGATACCAGCAAAGTCACAGCATAAAAGGAAGAAAACGTACATATATAAAACAAAGGATCAGGATCTAGAATATAAACACACCTATGAATCAATAAGCATTTCTAAAATTGGCTCGGGCAGGCAGCTCACAGAAGACACAGGTGCTCAACCTCACTAGTAACCAGCAATGAAAATGGAATAAAGCCACAGCCCTTTTTCCCATCGGACTGTTAAAATGAATGAAATCATGGTATGCGTGAAGGGCTGATGAGCTGGGGAAGCGGGCCTCCCCGAGGCCGGTTACCACGTGCCAGGCACTCTCTCGAGGGCTCACCCAGTGCACACTCACGTTGTCCCATGATGACTCTGAGGCAGGTCCTATGATAACCATCCTCATTACAAAAGAGAAAATGGAGGGGCAGACAGCTAAAGTGACTTTTACCAAGGGCATTCAGTTAGAAAGCAGCTTGTCACATAGTCCCTATTGTCTTCTAATACTTACATAGTTTTGTGTTTTTATATTTAGATCTTTAATCTTGCAGTTTATCTTGGTGTGTGGGATGAGGTAAGGATATAACTTTATTTTTTTCCAAATGAATAGATGTCTCATATGAACTAATTTAGAATATGATCATCTGTCCAGGCTTAAATACTTTCAGCCACACTAAATCTACTCCCTTGCTTCCACAGTGACCAGACTGGGGCTCTTCCCGGGTCGTCTGGCCTCAGTTCCCCGCCCAGTAGCATGGATGCTGACCAACACAGGGGCTTGGAGAACTGGTCTGTGTACCCTTGAAAGGCAGCTGGAGACAGGGGGCCGGCTCAGCTGGACAGCAGGTCCTGCAGGTCACTGTTGCAGGGCAGCAGGTCACATGCTAGCCGCGCCTTTCGGTCCCGGACAGCCTTCAGGGCTGGGCTGTGTTGCAGGAGGAGGGAGCAGATGTCCCTGTGACCCCTCTCAGCAGCCTGCAGAGAGAGAGGCCGGAATCAAAGGGCATACCCTACACTGGGCTCTGCTCTTTCTTGTTCCACCTTCAGGGACTTCTTCCTTCTAAAAAAGGGGCCTCATGGAAATAGAGACACAGCTGTTTGAGTAGATTTGTCTTAATTCCCACCAAATCCCAATGACTTTATACGTATTTGTGGAGTATCCCAGTGCCATTCTCGCAGTTAGCCTGTTTTTCTTTCTTGTGTCCTTTGCCAGGTTGGCCATTCTTGTCTTTGGCCAGACCTACACATCAAAAACGAGGCCGGGCGCGGTGGCTGACGCCTCTAATCCCAGCACTTTGGGAGGCCGAGGTGGGTGGATCACCTGAGGTCGGGAGTTCAAGACCAGCCTGACCAACATGGAGATACCCCATCTCTACTAAAAATACAAAATTAGCCAGGCGTGGTGGCGCATGCCTATAATCCCAGCTACTGGGGAGGCTGAGGCAGGGGAATCACTTGAACCCAGGAGATGGAGGTTGCTATGAGCTGAGATCATGCCAGTGCATTCCAGCCTGGGCAACAAGAGCAAAACTCCATCTTAAAAATAAATAAATACATAATACATACCTAAATAAATAAAAACGGGTACAGCACCTTGTATCTGCAGGCATCTCTCACAAACCTGCACACATCACCTGCAGGGAGTTGTGCTTTGCGGGCACAGGAGGCACCGGACACGGTACCCACCCTTTGGGAACTTTTGTTTATTTTCTTGTATTTTTAAATTTTTATCTTTATGTTTTAGAGACAGGGTCTTACTCTGTTGCCCAGACCGGAGTTCAGTAGTGCAATTATAGCTCACTGTAGTCTGCAATTCCTGGGCTCAAGTGATCCTCCTGCCTCAGCCTCCCAAGTAGCTGAGACTACAGCCACCACACATCGTCTACACTTGGCTAAAGTTTAAAAATATATATATTTATTTTGAATTCTAAAAAATAGAGACAGGGCTGGGTGTGTTGGCTCACGCCTAAAATCTCAGCACTTTGGGAGGCCAAGGTGGGCAGATCACTTGGGGTCAGGAGTTCGAGACCAGCCTGGCAACATGGTGAAACCCCATCTCTACTAAAAATACAATTACCTGGGCATGGTGGTATGCACTTGTAATTCCAGCTACTCGGGAGGCTGAAGCAGGAGAATCGCTTGAACCTGGGAGGCAGAGGTTGCGGTGAGTCAAGATCGCACCACTGCACTCCAGCTTGGGTGACAGAATGAGACTCTGTCTCAAAAAAAAAAAAATAGAGACAGGGTCTTGCCATGTTGCCCAGGCTGGTCTCAAGCTCCTGGACTTAAGCAATCCTCCCACCTTGGCCTCCCAAAGTGCTGGGATTATAGGCATGAGCCAAAGTGCCTGGCCAGGAAACCTTTAGATGGGCAGGGAAAGACTGGTGCTCAGGTCTCTGTGTTCTCTTCTTCTTTTTTAGGAAGAAATTGACATCCTAGTCTGGATGTCAGTGTCTAACCTACTCCTCCAAAAAGTAATAGAGTTAAGTAATTTACACATATTATCTTTTTTTTTTTTTTAAGATGGGGTTTCACCATGTTGGTCAGGCTGGTCTTGAACTCCCGACCTCAGGTGATCCGCCCGCCTTGGCTTCCAAAGTGCTTGGATTACAGGCGTGAGCCACCATGCCTGGGCCAGATTATCTTATTTAACTTTCACAATAGCCCTCACAGGCAAGAATTATCATTATTCCCATTTTACAGATGAAGAAATTTAGGCTTAATAAGTGGCTTGCCCAACAAAGTCACAGGGCTAATGTGGCCACCTGGGACTCTAAACCAGGTTTGCCTGGACTCTTAATAACTCTGTGAACTACTATATTTCCTACTCCTCCCAACAGACAAACTGATAGACTACAGGGGCTTTTGAGAGGTATCAGAATTAACCTAGAGGCAACCGCCATCCAGAATCTGAATCCGAATCTTTACTGAGCTGGTCCTGACGAGTACAGACCCAAAGCTCTCAATTCCACCGCCTTCATTCAGGCAGTGGGATATTGTGAGCAGCTGTGAGATGCATCTCAAATAATTTTTACAAAAAGTACCAATGTTTGCAAATAGTTTTAAAAGACACATACACAGGCTGGGTGCAGTGGCTCACGCCTGTAATCCTAACACTTTGGGAGGCCAGGGTGGGTGGACGACCTGAGGTCAGGAGTTCGAGACCAGCCTGGCAAACATGGTGAAACTGTCTCTACTAAAAATACAAAAAATTAGCCGGTGTGGTGGCACACACCTGTAATCCCAGCTACTTGGGAGGCTGAGGCAGGAGAATCGCCTGAGCTCGGGAGGTGGAGGTTGCAGTGAGCCAAGATGGCGCCACTGCACTCCAGCCTGGGTGACAGAGTGAGACTCTTGTCACAAAACAAAACAAAACCAAAAACATACACAATAAACAATTCAGATATGTCACATTTGCATTATCTACATGAGAGAAAAAGGGATGGAGATGCATCTAACTGTGGGAAACACCAGCCAGGTATACCCACAGCAGCATCCTGGCTGTTTACACCCATCATGTGAATTGTAACACAAAAATGCCTGAGCAACATCATTAAGAAATAAATAATCTGTCTATCCAATTGGCAAGGATTCTTTTAAAAACCCAGCATTGAGCTGTTCCCTCAGCGTTATTCACTGGGCAGCTGTGCTAACTGCTAAGGCTGCAATGTGTGTTGTTTGTTTGTTGTTTTCAGATGGACTCTCTCTGTGTCACCCAGGCTGGAGTGCAGTGGTGAAATCTCGGCTCACAGCAGCCTCCACCTCCGGGATTCAAGTGATTCTTGTGCCTCGGTCTCCCAAGTAGCTGGAATTCCTGGCTAATTTTTGTATTTTTAGTAGAGATGGGTTTCGCCCTGTTGCCCAGTCTGGCCTCCAACTCCTGGACTCAAGCATCTGCCTGCCTTGGCCTCCCAAAGTGCTGGGATTACAGGCATGAGCCATCACGCCCAGCCAACCTGCAACAATTTAAACAGGACAAAGCCCGAGCTGTCTCTACCGAGACACACAGACCTCAAACAGGGAATCTCAAGAGGTACAAGAATTCAGAAAAGTTGAGTCCACAGTACATACAGTTAGGCATACATCCAGGTGAGTTAACCATGTCTAGGGATCAAGAAAGGCTCTCATGGGGTGTGATGTGTAAGCTGAGATCCAGAAGAAAGCCAGATAAAAAAACCGGAGGGGAGAGGCACCCAGACAGGGTTATACATGGCTTGTTACATATGGCTCTGGGAGGACAGAGTAGTAGGTTCAAGCAAATTAAAATGGCTGGATGTGGTAGCTCACACCTGTGATCCCAGCACTTTGGGAGGATCGCTTGGGCCCAGGAGTCGAGACCAGCCTGGGCAACATAGTGAGATACCCTGTCCCCACTACTCCTAATAATAATAATTTTACCTGGGCAATGTGGTGAAGCTGTCTCTACAGAAATTAGCCAGGTGTGGTGGCATGTGCCTGTAGTCCCAGCTACTTGGGAGGCTAAGGTGGGAGTATTGCTTGAGCCCAGGAGGTCAAGGCTACAGTGAGCTGTGATCATGCACTTGTACTCCAGCCTGGGTGAAAAAGTAAGACTCTGTCTCAAAAAATAAAAAAAGAAGAACAAATAAATAGCCGGTCACGGTGACGCATGCCTATAGTCCTACAGTTCCACCTTAGCCTCCTGAGGTGGGAGGATCATTTGAACATAGGAAGTCGGGGCTGCAGTGAGCTGTAATCATGCCACTGTACCCCAGCCTGAGTGACAGAGCGTGACCCCTTCTCAAAAAAAAAAAAAGAGAGAAGAGAAAAGAAGAATGATTAGTAGGGCCTCTGAGTGTAAGAGACAAAGGAACTGCTCAGGAGAAAATGGAGGGGTGGGGAAAAAAAAAAACAAGGAAAAAAAAACTGGAGGCGGGGAGCAAGATCAAACCCCAGGAAACCTTCAAAATAATTCATGGACCTGAAGAAAGCAAGCCTCTGAAGGACTCCACGTCGGGGTGTGGCACAGTCAGAACCGCTTTAAACCATTGCTCTGGGAGAAAACCAAAGAAGGGGCGAGAGAGGACTAGATTTACACACATATATGATTTATACAGATATGCCACGTATGCATAGACCACCTCTCAAAGATGCCTGTAAACTCAGTAAAGTGGCGGAGCAGGGTGGCTCACACCTGTAATCTCAGCACTTAGGGAGGCAGAGGCAGGAGGACTGATTGAGGCTAGGAGTTTGAGACCAGCCTGGGCAACCCGGCGAGACCCCATTCCCCATAAAAAAAAAGGAAAAAAAAAACTGGTAAAGTGAATGCCTCAAAGAAGACTGAGGGATGAGGAGTTGGATGGGAGGGAAACTCACTTTCGTGGGAGGCCCTGGTATGCTCTTCAGATTGTATACCATGCACAGGTATTTCCCGCAAGAAAGAGTTTAATTAAATGATCACGCCGGCTAACATAGCAAGTGGACTACAGGGACAGGCGAGAGTATATATAAGTTTCAGAAAACTATATGGAAAAGGCTTCATGATATGTCACTAAGGGAAAGAAAACTAAAGTGCCACCATACATTGTAATTTATATGCTCAGAAAAAAGGCTAGAGAATTATCCATTAGTCCTAAAGTGATGACAGGTGAGCAAGGGGATTACAGATGACTTTAATTGTCTTATCTCTGCTTTCCTGTTTTCCCGTTTTCCACATGAACATGTTATAACTTTAAAAAAAGGGAAACAACATTTTTGGAAGGGGGAAGGGGCCCACCTTATGCAGACTTGTCATGCCATCGTCATCCACCACCCTGGGGTTGGACCCATGTGAGAGCAGGAGCCGTGCAATTTCAGTGTGCCCACAGTAGCTGGCTCGGTGCAGAGCAGTGGCACCCCCATGGGTCTGGGCATCACACTTAGCTCCGCTTTCCAGCAGGAACTGGCACACGGCGTAATGCCCATTGCGGCTGGCATAGTGCTGCAGGGAACAGAGACCGAGGTCAGATGGCAGAAGCCAGGCAGGCAACAAGGGTGGTGGAGAGGTGAGAGCACGGCCCCCTGCAGTGAAGGGCCTGGGGTCATCTCAGGTGCCACCTTCAGCAGTCATGTGATCCGGGCAAGCTTCTGCATAACTAAACTGGGTTTGTTCAACTGAAAAATGGGGAAAATGATGATTCCTATCTCACAGAATTGTTATGAAAATAAAACGAAATCACTGGCTGCAGTGACTCATGCCTGTAATCCCAGCACTTTGGGAGGCCAAGGCAGGCAGATCATCTAAGGTCAGGAGTTGGAGACCAGCCTGGCCAATGTGGTGAAACCCCATTTCTACTAAAAATACAAAAATTAGCTGGACGTGGTGGTGCACGCCTATAGTCCCAGCTACTCAGCAGGCTGAGGCAGGAGAATCACTTGAACCTGGGAGGCAGAGGTTGCAGTGGGCCAAGATCGTGCCACTGCACTCCAGCCTGAGTGACAGAGCAAGACTTTATCTCAAAAAAAAAAAAAAAAAAAAAAAAACTAAATTACTGCTGTAAAGCTCTCACACTAATTTAAAAAATCCAGAAATTTTGTTGGAAGAGAAGAAAGGGAGGGAGAAGATAAAGGGTAACCATTAATCCCCCTCCTCAGAGAGCAGGTGTCTCCTGACTTAACGCTTCTGTCTCTCCTGACCCCGTGCTCCTCCCTAGCTCACCAGCGCAGTGTAGCCAGCCGAGTCAGGCTGACTCGGGTCCTCGGCCTTCTGGATTAAATGTTTCACTCGGCCCAAGTCTCCATTCAGGGCTGCTGACCAGATTCCTGCAGAAAATCAACCAAAGCACTGAATGATGCTGAATGACTGGGAGTTTCAGAGCTTCCTTTGCCTCTTGACCTCAGTTTTCTTGTCTTGAACTCGTGACCTCAGGTGATCCGCCCGCCTCAGCCACCCAAAGTGCTAGGATTACAGGCACGAACCACCACGCCTGGCTAGTTTTCTTGTCTATAAAATAGAGAATATTCATTCCTTCAACAAATATCAACTGAATATTCCTCTGTGTCAAGGTTTGTTCTGGGTGCTGGTGACTTACCTGTGAACAAGACAGACAGGGGCACGTCTCTTCCGGACAGAAAGACTGGGCAGACACAGGCCTCTCCATCCCACTTCAAACACAGAAGTGCTGGATGAAGTAACGTTTAAAATGTTTGGATCTAGAGTGAAATTCAGGCCAGGTGCATGGCTCATGCCTGTAATCCCAGCTACTCAGGAGGCTGAGGCAGGGGAATCACTTGAACCCAGGAGGTGGAGGTTGCAGCGAGCTGAGATGATGCCATTACACTCCAGCCTGGGCGACAAAAGTGAAACTCTATCTCAAAAAAAAAAAAAAATTCAAAAGCAATAAAAGGAAATTTCACAAAGTGAGAACCATAGTCAGGGTGGTGAGAGGTCACTGAGGCTGTGAATCTGAAGTGCACTCGGAGCTGTGCACACAGCTCAGGGGCTCTGGTGCAAACACCAAGGCAGGGTCTAGAGTGAAAGCCGCTGCTGCACACATGGCAGGAGCTGGGGCAAGGATCTGTGCAAAATGCCAGCAGGCGGGAAGTGCCCTAGCATGACAAACTGAGGCTGGACAGTCTCCATCTCCTGCCCTGCAAAGCAAGCTGCCGTGCCCAGGTAATTCATTCATTCAGCACGTTTTTATTTACTGTGTGTGGCACTGTTGTAGGCACCAGAAATCAACAGAGAATAAAAGACCCGCCCCAAATTTCAGGCCTCACAGAGCTTACATTCCAACTGAAGAAGACAGACACTAAATATATCTATCTCTTTATATGTACCATCAACTATATATATCATCTATATATTTGTTATATAACAATATACATATATATATTTGTTATATATTTACGTATATTATATAAACATTTTATATACAATTGTTATAATTTCACACATATATAGCCTATAAATTTTATAAAATACGTCTGGTGGACTGGGCGCAATGGCTCACGCCTGTAATCCCAGCACTTTGGGACACCGAGGTGGGTGGATCACCTGAAGTCAGTAGTTCGAGACCAGCCTGGCCAACATGGCAAAACCTCGCCTCTATTAAAAAAACAAAAATTAGCCGGGTGCAGTGGCATGTACCTGTAGTCCCAGCTACTTGGGAGGCTTAATAGAATTGCTTGAACCCAGGAGGTGGAGGTTGCAATGAGCAGAGATCGCACCACTGCACTCCAGTCTGGGCAACAGAGCAAGACTCCATCTCAAAAATAATAATAATAATAATAATAATAATAATAAGTCTGGTGGTGCTAAATGTTCTGAAGAAAAACCACAGGAGGGAATGAGCAATGGTCAGGGATGGCCCCTCTGATAAGGCAACCTTAGAACAGAAACCTAAAGATCATGAGAAAAGGTACTATTCAAATAGGTGTGAGAAGATAGCAAAGGCAGAAAAAAACCCAAAAAACCAGCTCCCCTGACCTATGCAAATTGGAGGTATGGGAAGGATATCTGTATCTTTATAGAACAAAAACTCCAAGCTAAAAATCTATTATAATCTGGATCCTTCACAAAAGCTGGCCCAGGCAAGTGAACTCTATAAGGGCCAGGCAGATGCAAACTTTTTTTTTTTTTGGAAACACAGTCTTGCTCTGTCACCCAGGTTGGAGTTCAGTGGCACGATCTTGGCTCACTGCAACCTCTACCTCCTGAGTTCAAGCCATTCTCGTGCCTCAGTCTCCTGAGTAGCTGGGACTACCAGTGCCCACTACCACACTTGGCTAATTTTTGTATTTTTAGTAGAGATGGGGTTTCTCCATGTTGGCCAGGCTAGTCTTGAATTCTTGGCCTCAAGGGATCTGCCCACTTCAGCCTCCTAAAGTGTTGGGATTACAGGTGTGAGCCACTGCACCTGGCCCAGAAACAACTTTTTTTTTTTTTTTTTTGGAGACAGAGTCTCACTCTGTTGCCCAGGCTGGAGTGCAGTGGTATGATCTCGGCCCACTGGAACCTCTGTCTCCTGGGTTCAAGCGATTCTCCTGCTTCAGCCTCCCAAGTAGCTGGGATTACAGACATGCGCCACTACACCCAGCTAATTTGTATTTTTAGTAGAAACAGGGTTTCACCATGTTGGTCAGGCTGGTCTCGAACTCCTGACCTCATGATCCACCCGCCTCAGCCTCCCAAAGTACTGGGATTACAGCGTGAGCCACCATGCCTGGCCAGAAATAACTTTTACAAAATATGATCCCTCCAGAAGCCTGCCAAGGCAGTGTGAGAATCTCCCACAGAAGAGGATCTCCCTGGTGAGCTCAAAGACTAAAAGCTGCAAAACAAGAAGCAGTGCACTCACCGCTCTAAGAGACAATCAGCAAATATAGGTGAGATAAGGGGAGTCTGGGGGGTTGAGGGTGGCATGGCCACAGATGACAAGTAGTAAATACAAGTGGGAACACGCATGCCTCAAAAGTAAGCCATTATCGCACAATCCAAAAAAGACCTTAAAACAGCAACATTGAAGGTGTTGACAGAGATGAAGGTATATAATCCACAAATAAACAGAACGTTAGGAAAACACAACAGCCAGATCTGAAACAGAAAAGTTGATAAATTAAGAAACAGAATCATTGAAATAAAACAATAATAGATGGGTCAAACAGTACTGCAGACCCAGTCAAAGAGAATTAGTGATCTGGACTTCACCCAAAATGCAGTACCAAATGATAAAGAGAAAAATATTACAGTGAATGATATTTTTAATGTGCCATTAAATTCGGTTTGCTACTGTTTTTGTTGAGAATTTCTGTATCTATGTTCATTAGGGATATTGGCCTATAGAGTCTTTTAGTTGTGTTGGAGAAATAAAATAAAGAGTGGTAAAGAAACAGGGAAGACAATGTACTGACATAGGTCTAATAGAAGTTCAAAAAAGGCTGGGCGCAGTGGCTCACGCCTGTAATCCCAGTGCTTTGGGAGGCCAAGGCAGGTGGGTCACTTAAGGTCACGAGTTCAAAGCTAGCCTGGAGAACATGGTGAAACCCCGTCTCTACTAAAAATACAAAAAATTAGCTGGGCGTGGTGGTGCATGCCTGTAATCCTGACTACTCGGGAGCCTGAGGCAGGAGAACTGCTTGAACCCAGGAGGCAGAGGTTGCAGTGAGCCAAGATCTCACCATTGCACTCCACCCTGGGCGGGTGACAGAGCAAGACTCTGTCTCAAAAAAAAAAAGTTCAGAAAAGAGAGAAACTGGATAAAATGGGAGAAGAGGCACAATAAATCTGGCACAATAAAATGGGAGAGACAATAAACCCAGAAAGATGACATGACTTGAAAAAAAAATCCACATAACAGGTTGGGTGTGGTGGCTCATGCCTATAATCTCAACATTTTGGGAGGCTGAGGAAGGAGGATCGCTTGAGACCAGGAATTCAAGACCAGTCTGAGCAAGCAAACAATGTAAGATTGTAAAGGCCAGGCACGGTGGCTCGCGCCTGTAATCCGAGCACTTCAGGAGGTCAAGGTGGGTGGATAACCTGAGGTCAGGAGTTTGAGACCACCTGGCTAACATGGTGAAACCCCATCTCTACTAAAAATACAAAATTAGCAGGGATGGTGGAGGGCACCTGTAATCCCAGCTACTCGGGAGGCTGAGGCAGGAGAATCACTTGAACCTGGGAGGCAGAGGTTGCAGTGAGCCAAGATTGCACCAATGCACTCCAGCGGCAAGAGCAACAAGAGTGAAACTCAATCTCAAAAAAAAAAAAAAAGTAAAAATTGTTTTTATGAAAGTAAGATGCCGGGTGTGGTGGGTCATGCCTGTAATCCCAGTATTTTGGGAGGCTGAGGTGGGTCATTAGGTCAGGAGCTCGAGACCAGCCTGGCCAATATGGTGAAACCCTGTATCTACTAAAAATACAAAAACTAGCCAGGCATGGTGGCACATGCCTGTAGTCCCAGCTACTTGGAGGATGAGGCAGAAGAATGGCTTGAACCCAGGCGGCAGAGGTTGCTGTGAGCCAAGATTGTGCCACTGCACTCCAGCCTAGGCAATAGAGGGAGACTCTGTCCAGAAAAAAAAAAAAAAAAAAAAAAAAAAAGCAAGATGATAGATAATCAGAGTAACCAGCACCTAACTTTGGATGAGGCAATGTTTACTTCTCAACAACAGCACAACTGACCTTTTAGGCTGGATGACTACCATAGGGAGATGTCCTGTGCATTGTAACATGTATAAAGCATCTCGTCTCTACCTACTAACTACACGCCTGTAGCAGCGTCCAGATTGTGACAACCCAAAATGTCTCCAGACACTGCCAAAGTCCCTTAAAAGGCAGAACTAACCGCAATTGAGAACCAGGGTGTTTAAGGAGGGCCTCTGAAGAAATAACATTGGAGCTGGGATCTGAAAATCAGCTAGTTTAACAGTTGTAGGAATTCCATCAGCAAGTCCAAAGGCCTTAATTCAGTAAAAGGTCTTGCATATCTGAGACACCAAAACAAGACCAGTGTGGCTGGGGCATAGTGATTGGGAGAAGAAAAGCATGAGAAATAAAATGAGGGAGAGAAGCAGAGCTAGCAGCGGTGGGTCCACAGAGCTTTGTAAGCCATAACAGGGAATGATCCGATTTCTCATTTTTTTCCTTTCCTTTTTTTTTTTTTTTTTTTTTTTGGAGTTTCGCTCTTGTTGCCCAGGCTGGAGTGCAATTGCACGATCTTAGCTCACTGCAACTTCCGTTTCCTGGGTTCAAGCGATTCTCTTGCCTCAGCCTCCCGAGAGGCTGGGATTACAGGCATGCGCCAGCACACCCGGCTAATTTTTTGTATTTTTAGTAGAGATGGTGGGGGAGGGGGCCAGGGAAAAACCATTTAGTAGAGATGGAGTTTCTCCATGTTGGTCAGGCTGGTCTCGAACCCCTGCCCTCAGGTGATCCGCCCGCCTCGGCCTCCCAAAGTGCTGGGATTACAGGCATGAGCCACTGCGCCTGGCCACAGCGATTTCTCATTTTCAAAAAGCCACTCTGGCTGCTGTGTGCGAGTAGAAAATCCTGTAGGAGCAAGCGTGGAGGCCGAAAGGCCTTCTGAGGCAACCACTTCAGCAGTGCAGAAGGCAGTGGCAGGAGAGGCGGAGGGAAGTCGGCAGGTGCCAGAACCACGGTAAAGGGAGTTCCATCCGAATGCTCACACAGCACAGGCAATCGAGGGCAGCACTGTGGGTACCGCACTGGCTGCGTCTGCACAGATGACAGCACAGCAGCACGCTGGTTCCCAACACCCAGAAGCAGCACCCTGGTTTCCCGCCTTCCTGTTCCTATTAGCAACATAATCTCTGTGATCCGGGGCAAACGCGTCGCCCCTCTGGGCCCCGCAGATGAGATACCGTGCCCTGACTTGAAGGCTGTCTCTAAAGCATGCAGGCTGCCTGGCACCCGGGGTTAAGCAAGGGCCAGTGTCCCCCTTCACCGCGCAGCCCCCAGGCCTGCAGCTCCATGCCCCTCAGGATGGGCGCAATGCCCCAGGTGCGGATTCTGCTCCCCGGTCCCGCTCTCCAACACCTGGGCAGACTTGTGTCTCCCGGGCGGGGTCGTCCCACGTCACTCGGAAGGGTTACGGGAACCAGTGCGTCGGCTTCCCCGCAGCCCGCGGGACCCAGCTCTCAGGTGACCCAGCAGGAACACCTGGCCTGCTCTCAGGACGCGGGAGCCTCAGTCCCGCCCGCCGTCTGTCACCAGGCCCCAAGCTCTCGGGATGCGGGAGCCTCAGTCCCGCCCGCCGTCTCCCACCAGGCCCCAAGCTCTCGGGATGCGGGAGCCTCAGTCCCGCCCGCCGTCTCCCACCAGGCCCCGAGCTCTCAGGATG